>BQNB010159694.1:0-14885 GCA_026074375.1 Tanacetum coccineum | reverse complement strand
CCTTCTTAAGGGAACTTCAAAATCGAGAGTTGGCGTTAAAAAGAGACCTTATGATCCAGATCGACGAGACATAGTGAGGACCTTTGAAAAAAAGGAGTTCCTTGATTATATTAAAAAACTTTAGATGGTTGTTGATACTATGGTTTGTTAATGTTATATGTAAAGTTACAATGTTTGTATTAAACTTTAATGGTTGTTTACTTTTGCTTATGTATTAAACCTATGACAATGGTTATCTAGTAATGTTTGGTTGTTGTTACTGACTATATATTTTTCTGTTTACTTATGCTTTTGTTGTATTAAACTTGGGTGGTTGTTTAGTTACGGGTATGTAATTTCATAAAAACAAAACTAGCATCAAAACACTTCAAACATATGACTAAGAAACAGGTAACACTGTTTGCTTGTAACAAATAGACACGTGATTTGATACACATTTGAGTTACCAAGTACCAATTTTATGTTTAAAAAAAGTGAACAATCTTCTCACGATATGTCAGGGCAACGTCAACAGGATCATCAACATCCAACGATATGCCATATGCCAACCGATATAAAAGTCTACAAACCCATACACCACAATCACAAAATATACCCCTTTCTCAGGAACATTGTCCACGAGCCTAAAGGTAATGCTATAATCGCTAGGATCTATTCCATTCTTATCAAAAACTTTAGCACGGTCTAGAACAACGAGAAAAAGAACCTGTAGAACAATGTACAATCATATAAGTCAAGTAGATACACGGCGGATACATAATGGAGTAATATGAGTTGAACTAGTTTTAGACTTAAAATTTGTTTGATCTTGTTGGATTTTAGTAAGTTCACATATTATAGTAAATTTGCTACTACTATAATGTGTTTTTATTTTTTGTTTATAAGAATTGTCGTAAAAATATGCAATATGGAAATAATAAGTTTGCAATCACAAACTGCATGGATAAACATTTACATAAGCAAAACTTCATTAAGATGTTGAACGGTAGAACGACCTAAGAACATAACCAAACCCTAACAACTAGAACACAAAAGATAAACTTGATAGAAGATGAGAGGGAGCACTAAAGAGAACATGACTGAAGCATCACCGTTTGTGCGTCTTAGCAATAAAAGAGATTTTCTTCAAAACCTTGAGTTGGGCTCATTGATAAGTTTCATCATAACCCTAGCTTTCTCCAAATTATCATCCTGAAGCAATCTAAGAGAATCAACAACAACATTGGACCCAATCAACCTTTGCAACTCCATGATTTGCTCATGCCTCTATTGACAACAAACAGTCAACTCTTAGCACATTACATATGTTTCCCTAACTAAATTAAAGTCCCTTTTTATTATCATTCTCAAACAACAAACCATCATGTCTATCAGTAGGATATAGTTTGTAGAAATAGTTAGTTGAGATAGGCGAGACATTGTAGTGGAAGGAATTTATTTTTGTGTGTAAAGGTGTTTGAGGGGGTTGTGGTATAAAAAAGGATAGGTAGTGAAGCAATTAAATAGGGTGAATTTTTTTTATTAAACTAATGTTTAAAGATAAGTATAGGGGTTAATAGTAAGGTCATTTCAAACTAGAAGAAAAGGCCACCCGAATTTAATGTGATTAGAAGGATGAAAATGATTTTGGCAGAGTAATTCATAAGGTCAAAACAATTGTGGCCACTCAATAGTTTAATCTTACACCAAGACCCAATGCTAATATGGGAATTTAGTTTCTAACCAATGGGATGGCACTGTAGTTAGTTACAAACAAAATTATACATATAAAAACTTAGTGCAAATAAGGACTGGTTAAGTTAAAAAAAAGTATTCATGAAATGGCACTATAGTCGGTTGCATGTTTTAGTTTAAATAAATAAGTAAAGTAAATTATATACATAAAAATATAGAGAAGTGTACTTAAATAATGTGGTACTTAATGACCAGTAAGTGTAGAGTGGTTTGAAATAAGGAAGTGTAGAGTTGTTTATGTTTATTGGTAACTTTGTAAATGATTTACTCATGTTTAAGCAAGTTGGATTTGGTGTTTCGTTAGTGCTATGAGAGTAACTGTTAGGTTGTTTAGTTTGATTATGTGTATACTTGGGTACGGTTTAGTATTAGTCAATTGGAAGTGATTTACTTAAGTTTAACCAACTCTGATGTTGTTTTTAGTTGCGCGTTAAACAAATTAGTGATAACAAAGTGATTCTTGAGTGATTTACTTCCAGTTAAGTATTTAATTGGTTAACCAACATTGGACGTGGTTTATTAGTCCAACATTATACAAACAACTCATAACAAAGTAAACTTGTACATGTAAACAATCCCTAACCCGGACATACCAATCGCGCCACTCATAGGTATAAGTGTCTTCGTTATCATATAACGTCACCACTCCAAACAGTATTTAAAAGTAACCAATGTTGTGCCGTTTCATTAATCGAAATAAAAACCTACAGAGTTTAGAATTTATGTATGATTATAAAAAACAAAATTATTAAGCGAAAACTTGATAATACAGAACTTGCAGATACCATTTCGACCAGACATCGTTCATTCATAAAAAAATTACCATCATATGTTATAGGTCCCAACCTTTGTTAGTTACGGTTCGTTAGAGGGCTATTCATGTATATTTATTTGTCAGAACTACCCTCCAACTTCTTTAAATACTACTAGTTCACATTAATTTAAGAAACAAAAATGATGCAGGAAAATCATCTTTTATGGGTTACCAAGACTTGTTAATGTTATGCAATGACTTATACATGCTATTTTTGGTTTTAATGGGTGGGCGATTTCATCCATGTGTCCAAGAGTTGTGCATATCATTCCTAGACTATTGGCAAACATCAATGAATGAATGAAGAAATCTAATGTTTTAGTTTTATGTGTTTTAGAACATCAATGAATGAATGAAGAAATTTAATGTTGTATAAAATATTTGAGTGAGATGTTGATGGATTTATGCTCGACAGGATCTTCAAGTCAACCTATAATAAATTCACTATAAAGCCTTCATTCATTGATTGTCTTTAAATGTCAGTACAAAGTATAAAAGTGGTATCATTACTTAAGTCATTACAGTGGCCGGTTAAACCTGAATTACCTACCATAAAAACAACTACATCGCCTATAGATGATGGTGTACTTAAATGGGAGTGTGAATGCAATGATTACATGCAGGGGCAGATCTTAATAGGTGAAAGGGAGGACCCCACCCCCCCCCCTCCACCCCCCTCTAAAGTTCATGACAAATAGTGTAAATATTACCCCTTCCGTCTAAAAGTTAGTGTTCACTTTTTATTTTGATATGTTTAAAATAATTCTGCCCCTAAAAATAAATGTTCAAGATCCGTCATTGATTACATGGTGGTAATGTTAAATTGTGTATTACTTGTTAGCCGATGTTTGTTAGAATTTTGATAAAGTCATAGTGATTAGTCATGGTGATTTATTTCAATGCCCACCCACAAATACAATTACATACATCTTTACATTGCACAATCAAAATAACATTTATATGTCATTACATAACATTAACAATACATACTTGTTGAACCACCACATTGTTTCCTATTAAACACATTTTCACTTTATTATATAATACTAAACATTGCTCTTCATTTCTTTATCAAATAATCTAGATTCTAAATGGCTCAAGATGATGGCAATGCTTATGTTGAGGTACAAGAAGATGGTACTAAAACAATATGTGTTGCATGTTGGATCAAAGCGGAAAATAAGGCTGGAAGGACATTTGATGCAAGGTCTAAACCTAATAGAGAAGTTATGTGGTGTCATTGTCAAATGCATTGATCTACAATGGTATCACTGTCAGATGGGGCCGGAAGGACATTTGTTGCAGCTGGTACAATCGATGGTGTAGTGGCCAATGGGTTCAGAAGTGGAAACACAACTATAGCTGCTAGATGTGATTATGTAATGAGACTAGGACTAAAAAGACAACTACATCTATTAGAGGTGGTGGTTCAGTGGGTATAGGACATGGAACTTATCATACAACACTACATGAGGTAATTGATGAGTGTATGTCTCCCCAACCTAGTGACATTAGTGAATAAGAAAGTGAACCACATCCTACTCATGGACCAACTGAAGAACATGCTAGTGAGGGACAAAAATGACAAAGTGAGCAACCTATGAGGCATGCTATGTTATATTTAAAGGCAGAATGTAACATAATTAGTAAGTTCTATTTGTTATTTACCTAATCAAGTAATGCACCTCAAAGGTCTATCTGTTTTTTGTGATTCTATTTCGTCTAAATACCTTGACCAAAACAGGAACATGCATGATGCAAACTAATTACCCTGCATAAATATAGTACCATTACCAACAAAATATACCTCCTAAGTTTCATTTATAAACAACTTATCCATAGAATAAAAATATAGTGCGTTTTAACAACAATGTAACTTCTTAAAATATACATCATATGTTCCATGTTTTATAAGGAGTTGTTGAATTTGTTTTGAAAAACATTTTTTGAGCATTCCCGAAATTTGTGTATGTGTTCATCAACTATAAGGATCATGTCGCATCTATATATAATTTTGAGTTGTAAGGTGCACGGGCTGTATAGCAATTCACTAACTAGAGTGTATTCCGGTTAAAGTATTACCTGATCAACCTCCCTCCATGGAGTGTCATACCTATCCCCGTTAGCATAAAACAAGGGCATGTTATTTTGCATAAGCAGTTGAACAAAGTAACTACTAACCATAGCCCAATTAGCATTCTCAAGTCTGACATGCCACATATGACATATAGTCCACCCACAAGTCTATGTGCTGATAATTGCCAAAAATAAATAAATGGTTTAATGAAGAGTAAACAACAAGTTTAGTATTAGAAATTGTTTAATTAGTGTTTATATAAATATTGGCCTCTTTAGTGAGCCAACCTTTCCTAGCAGGGTCTAAGCACACTAATGTAAGCTAAAAATTTCTATCTACGGTATAATCATCGCTCCATAGAAAAAAAAATGTTTAAAAAAAAAAAAACAAATTTAAGTCTGCCATGGTTGACACAGAATTTTCAATATTATCACTCAACCAAATTGTGTCCATATAATGAAACAATCGCGAAAGATCCTATACAAAGATTATAAGTGTATAAGCTATAAGCTATAAGGCATTATAGAAGGTAACAAGTAATTGTAAAATATTTGATGTTTTTGATACCTCAACCTATGGTTTATCATTTTGAAGCAGTTGCACCATACATGGATCATTTACGTGTTGACGGTATTTTTCATCTTAACTCAAGTTACTTTTGCATTTGTCTTTCTTGTCACATAATCAACATGATTTATCTTTCTAAGTGGTAACTTAGCCAATATATTTTTTACTTGAGTTGAATTCATAAACTCATGCTGCTTTTTATTCTTCTCCCTCGCCAACTGCAGCATCTTCCCTTCTTCTAACCTCAACCTATTTGCCTCTTCCAACCTAAACCTCTTATGCTCTGCCATTATCTTTTCATGTTCTAAACGTAACCTTTCTTCCTCTTTGATGAGGTATAGTCTCCCTCAGAACTTCCAAAGAAGAATTATAGCTCGAATACCTCTACCAAACTAGCACGGGCTAAACTGGATAAGTGCTCCAGAGATGTTGGCATGTCAAAGGACATGTTAGGTCTGGAGCAACCGGGAGAACTCTAGAGAAGCTGGTATGTCGAAGGACATGTCAAGTCTGGAGTCATTAGCTTTGTCCTAGCACAATGGTATCAAAGGACAACCCGACAAAGGTACAGTCCTTGTCGAGGACCACTGTCCTTGGAATGACACGTAGTCGACAATAATACCAAGGGAAAGCCCTACGGTTATGTCTTGTAGTAAACCCTAAATAGTATAAAGAGGGGAGCTCATTCCCCCAAGACGATACATAATACCTATTCCGGACCACACTTTATATATTCTCCATAATTATCTCACATCCAAATACTTACTCTTACGCCGGAGTTGGTCTCGGATTAACATACCAGGGCAAGCTAACAGTATTCTTTCATATTTTTAGCTAGGATATGAAGGAGAAAGCTCCAGAGAAGCCAAGCTGACTTAGATACTCATCAACGCTGAGGTCTCTTTTACCAAGCTCGAGAAGCCCATGTAAATTAACTCAACATTTTGGCGCCATCCATGGGACCCTTGTCCTAATCTACCTGAGTTGAAAGAAATCAAAAAACATGGTTGACTCGCAACCAATGGAAGAGGAGGTCCAAGGGACAGAGAAATAGGGACGAAGGAACGAAAATCCGAAAAAAGGGCCTACCGACCTAACCCCCACACCCCCCCATTTTTCCCAAGACCTTTACACACCCCCCCCAAAAACTAAAACCCCTACCCTCTCACGACCCCCCCCCCTCCCCTCCCCCCCCCCTTTTACCTTCTTCGGCTTTCGTTAAAGAAAACATTAACGTCTTGAGAACAATGATTAAGGAGTTAGACCATCAAGCCAAGGAAAAGGCAACACCAAGAAAGCTCGTTTACGTTGACTCTGAAAAAGAAGCTTTGGATAGGTCAATGACAAAGGGCTTTTCTGATCGATTCTCTCTTGAATCCACCGGCACGTCTGACACACGCGATGAGAAGGTCAAAAAGGCTGAAGAACCAAAGCCAAGCTAAGGAAAGAGCCAGAAGTAAGAAATCCAAACTCAGAGAAAGAAGATCAGAATACCAAGAAAGAAGCACAGACTCAGAGTACGATGAAGGTTTGGAAGATACTTGTGAAGACCTGAACTCACCCTACAAAAGACCCAAACCCACTCCTTTTACCCCCAAGAATCACTCATTTCAAGTACCACCGGAGGGCCAAACTCCCTAGAAACATCAGGGTTTATAAAGGAAACAAAGATCTGGAGGATCGTTCAAGTATCTTCTCAGTTGCAGCTGAACAAGAAGAATGGCCGATTCCCATCTGGTGCAAGATGTTCGGCCAAACCTTAGGTGGAGCGCCAAGGAACTTGGTTTGATGATTTGGACCCCAAAAGTGTGGACAGTTATGAGGAGTTAAGCCATAAGTTTTTGGAAGAATTTTCATAGCAAAAAAAATATGCCAGAGACCCCACAAAGATTCACGGCATCAAGAGGAGACAGAACGAGAGCCTACAAACTTTTATGGATTGGTTCAAGTCTGAAAGTTCGTACATAAAAGGGGTTCCCCCAGTTTTGCGCATCTCAACTTTTATGCATGGCCATGGCCATCCAGAACTTGCAAAAAAGCTCAATGACAAAATTCCCAAGACGGTGGATGAAATGTTTGAAAGGGTCAAAGCTTTCATCTGAGGAGAAATGGTTGCAGGTTCATCAGAGATGGTCTGTCCCTTTCAGGGAGATAAAGGAAACACTCGCCTGGTTTGGTCTGGAGGACAAGAGAGGGCAAGAAACATAAATGAACCAAGGGAGGTGCAAAAAATATAGGAGTGTATACACCCTATCCTAGAAGGGATACTTTCACTTCACTAACAAAAAATCAGAAGGAAATCTTGGTCATGTAAGGCATAAGTTTCCCAGAACCACCACCCTTGGTTGGAATTTCGGAAAAGCACAACCTGAACAAATTATATGATTACCACGGGGATAGAGGACACAATACTAATGATTGCTATCAGTTGAAAAAGTAGATTGAAGAAGTTGTAGCATCAAACAAGATAGCTCACCTAGTAAGGGATATCCGTCGGAGCAACCAGAAAAGTAGAAATCAAAGAAGGAACGATGTGAAGGTCATAAATATGATATCTAGGGGAAGAAACCGTAAAAGACCTTATGAAGAAGAAAGATCAGGCTTGACAGAGGAGCTCACCTTCCCGACAATCCCTTAGAATAACCTGACGAACGAACCCATTATACTGGAAGGAATGATAGAAGGTCATCAAATCCGAAGGATTCATGTGGATAGCGGAAGCTCATCAGAAATTATGTACGAACATTATTTCAGGAACTTCAACACTAATGTATGGTCAAGGCTAAGAAAGTGTAAAGCTTCGTTGGTAGGGTTCTCAAGCGAAACATATCACCCCTTAGGGTTGATAGACCTATGGGTAACCATGGGAGAGCCAGGAAGGAACAAAATAGTGCTCATGGAATTTGTAATAGTTAAGTGTCACTCATCATATAACATCCTGATGGGAAGAACCGAAATGAGAAGTCTTAGAGCGGTAGTCTCCACCATTCACTGTATGATCAAGTTCCCAATGGACCAGGGAGTCGTCACAATAGAAACAAGCAGGGAAACCCTGTGGGAGTGCATGCAGTTGGAAAAAAATGTTAGGCTCGTGGGAAGAAACACAATGGCGTCAGCACATGGAACAAATGTCAAGAACATGGGAACAAGCACTACTGCGAACAAGGAATAACCCTGGACAGAGATCTAGTAAAGAACCAATGCTCCTGGAAAAAAAAGGAAGAGAAGGAAAGCATAATAGGAAAAATAGCGATCTGCAGCATGTTGTCAGTCAACTGTAAGCAGCAGCTAACAGACGTCCTCCGAAAGAACGTGGACGTATTTACATGGGTGGGATCAGAAAGGACAGCCGTACCATTATTCATCATGGATCATCAACTGAAAGCATACCCCCTGGCCAAACCGGTGATTCATAAAAAACGACCAATGACTCCGGACAAAAGACAAGCATTGAAGGAAAAAGTATCCTATTGGCTAAAGGAAGGGATAATCAGAAGGGTCTAATACCCTGAATGGGTCGCTAATGCAAACTAATCAAGCTAGCAGATGGTACTTGGCAAGTACAGATGGACTATTCAAGCCTCAACAAAATTTGTGCTAAGGACATGTTTCCCTTTCCAGTAGAAGAAGAAGAATTGACATCGCTAATGGGATACCGATACAAGTGTTTTTTACGGCTTCCCAAGGACAACAGCCAGATAAGAATGGCAGAAGACAATGAAGAGAAAACCAGATTCCACACAGAATAAGGGGTATACTGTTTCACTCACATGCCAAAAGGACTAAAAAATTATGCAGCAACACTCCAAAGGACGATGGAAAAGGTGTTAGCTAACCAGAAAGGGCAAAACGTGGAAGTATACCTAGAAGAAATAGTCGTGAAGAGCAAAAGCAAACAAAGTCTAGTTTGATATGTAGAGGAAACGTTGAGAAAGCTAAGGAGGATGAACATCTGAATCGACCCGAACGAATCCACGTTCGGAGTGGAAGAAGGAAAGTTTCTCGGGTACATAATAACGAAGGAGGGAATAAGGGCATATCCAAAAAAATACAAGCAATAGTGCAAATCCCCACCCCTAAATATCTGAACCAGATACGAAGCCTATCCCTAAAGCTTACAGCCATTAGCAAGTTCATACCAAAGTTGGTGGAACTCATGCATCCTATTCGAGAAGTTCGAAAGGCATTAGATGCAACAAATGGGTCTGGATAGACAAATAAGGCCGAGAAAGCTTTCTAAAAGATCAAGAGAAAGTTGAACAAGCTGCAAACACTAACCATTCCAAAGGAGGTAGAGGTACTACTACTATGCCTATGCCAAGGAAACGAAACGATAAGCTTTGTGCTATTTGTCAAAAGGAACAGAATCCAAACACCAGTTTCCTATGTGAGTTGACCCTTACAAGGAATAGAAACATGTTACACCCTAACAGAAAAGATGGTTGATGAGGTGTCATTTTATACACTTTTTCGAGGTCATTTAACCTCCTAAATCGTGCATTTATGCCCAAAATAGGTACTTAATCATTCCTTTTTAGGTATTTAGCATTTGGAAGGCATTTGGAGGAAATACACGTGACTTGGGCTCATTTGGAGAAGAAACGGACAAGATTACGAACCAACACCAAGACTCTTCAAGATTTAAAGTCTTAGAGCCTGGAGACGGCGTCACCATTTATACACGACGCCGTCACACTTCATCTAGTGACGGCGTCACAACATCTCTTGACGGCGTCAGCCCGCACCGACTCAACTCGGATCTAGAAGATTCTACTTTATGACAGCGTCACGATTAAAACGCGACGCCGTCACATCGATATTCTTATAAATATAGACCCGAAATTAGGGTTTTATGTGTGTAACTTTAGAGTAAAAAAGGGGGACGAACCCTAGTTCATTTGGCAGCTTATTAGGATGATTTTAGGGCTTCAAAACCCTATTGTACCTCTTTCAATTCATGTTTTAATCAAGTAAGACTATCTTAATCATTCAATATGTCTTGTTGTTTGATTCTTTATTGTTCTTGCTTTATCTTTAACATGCTTAGCTAAAACCCTTATTATATTCATTTATGATTGTATGAAACCTAGAATGTAGATCTTAGTGGTGTTGCTTCTTGTGATGAATATGCATGTTAGGCTTTAGAAAACCAGCTTTTGTCTGTATCGTTGTTGATATGTCTAGGGAAACATGATTGTGTAGAAAGGATACCATCGGGTAACAGTCTTCATACTACCTTGCCCCTTATATGGTTGATCCACTTTTAATATATTTCAAATGCATTTAATATACTCTTGGGGGCCGGGTAATAGTCTTCATACTACCTTACTTTGTGTTTTGCCTCAACGGAATATTAAATAGACGGCGGGTTCGTGTAATCTGTTCATGACTTAGGAAATAATTACATAGATCATCACAAGTGTGACAAAGCAACAACACTAGGAGAAGCAATCTAGGGAGTAATACATGATTAAATGAATACAATCTTTTTATTATATTGATATCACCATTAGCATAGTTTATTAGCTAAAACCAACCAAACCTCTCAAACATATGATTTTAGTGCTTTCTTATAAATATAAAAATATAAAAATACAAAAATAATCTTCTCTTAACCCCTAGATTTCTGTTAGACCGTGATCAATAATTCCCAACCTATTCCCCTATAGAACGATAACAACCCTCGAGTCTTGCCTATACTACTACTACAACGGTTAGGTACTCTGCCTAGGGAGTTGTAAAACTTCTTGTAAAAGTCCCTTACGACAACCGCATCACCTAAACTGCCAGATTTTTTAGGTCGCCTTGTATGCACATTTTTAATACTTTAAAGAGGACTTATGAACTATTTATTAATCTTACAACTTAGTAGTATGTCTTAAGAAGTTATCGCACCAATTTCATGAACTATGGAAAGTCGTTAGTATTTTAAATAAATAGAACAAGTGAAACTGTCCAGATTTACACCCTAAACAAGATGCGTATTTTTGAGCACCTTAGGATTAGATTGGGGAACAATTGTATTTTAAGTTTTTGTAGCCAAGACATAGACTTAAACACATCAACTTGAATCAACTAAAGAGGTTAAGTAATGAAGGAGTTATTGTAACAATTCGTTATTTCAGGTCATTTTACGACTTCAGTTATTCAATTATTTATTTTTAGACTTTTACGCGTTTACTTTTAATTTTTATCGTTTAGTTAAATCGCGTAAACTAAAAATCATCATTCAACGTAAACGGGCATCAAACAAATAAAAGTTTACGTTCAACAAGTGTTATAACATTATTAGAAGTGTAATTTAAAACTTTTCAAGTTTTATTTTTATACTTTACGTAAAACGCATTCGGTTCGCGTTTTACACATCCATGCATGCATGTAAGCACATAAACCCATCTATACTTCAACAAATACCCACCAATACACTTAATGTCAAATTTTTATAAAACTTTCATCCTTATTTACATGTGGCCGGTTACAAGCTTCATAAATACATACTACGCCTTTAAATTAAACCAAAAGGAACCCACTAACAACCTTAAACTATATTAACCTTTATCCAATGGATCAAACCAAAGTGAAAGTAGGATAACCAAGCCACCAAATGCTCTATTCTTGTCTCCCATGTGTGGTTGTGTGTTTGGCTGAAAACAAGGGCCAAGGAGATATGCTTGAGGCTCTTTCTTATCATTCTTACACAAAGCATGAAGTCTTACATTTACCATACTTCTTACACACCTAGAACAATAGAAAAATCACAAATCCTTACCCTAAAACTCAAACAAACCTGCCCCTCTTTGAATGCATTCCATAGTTTTGATTAAGTGGTATTTTACAAGAGTTTGTGCTATAAATAGGAGTCATAAAGCAACACTTACACACACTCAACATTTTCACGCAAAAACTTTAACATTTCTCTCCTTTCTTTCACATAAGTCATGGTTCAAACATACACCCTTAACAATTTCATAGTTTTGATTTCTCAAGTATTACAAGTGTACAAGGGTTGTTATTAGGCATATCTAAGGTGTTACAAATTGATTTTGAAGCTTGGTTGGTTATTTATACAAGGTTTACACAAGAAGAAAAGCTAAGGTTTTCTAAGGAAGTTAGGGTTTTGTGATAAGTATTTAGGGTTAATACTTGGGTTGTGATTTTGTGTATCATCTTCATCATCTTCTTAAGGTCTAATGCAAACCCTAAACTTTTCTAATATTTCATTTTCATAGTTATATATATATTGTTTATATTGTTTATCACCATCTAGGTTTATTTTATAAGTTTATAAAATAAAATGTTGAATATGTGTTACTAAATAAATTATAAGACTTGTAATAAATTATTTATGTCAAAAGTTTATAAAATAAACTTTATACACATTAATTTTGGATTGTTTTAATTTACTGTAATAGCTTGAAAATTTTTGGGAGTATTTTATTATAATAGTACATTTCATGAGGAATCTAAGCATATAAAAAACTCGAAAAACAAAGTTATAACGAAGAAGTTATGATATTTACAAGATTACAATAAAAAGTGTTTTTATAAAAGTATTTTTATAAAAACTGCTACAGTGCAAACCTGATAAAAATATAAGAATGTTTTTTTGTGATAGTACATCTTATGAGGAATCCAAATATGTAAGGAACACGAAAAACGAGATTATAACGAAGGAGTTATATATTTTACAAATTTACTATAAAAAGTGTTTTTATAAAAGTAGTTTTATAAAAACAACATCTATTTCGAAACTGATAAAAATATATGGACATTTTTCTGTAATAGTACATTAAATGAGGATTTAGAATCTATAAAGAACTTAAATATTTGAGCTATATTGGAAGGGATATGAATTTTACGAAATTACGATAATTAAATATATAAAAGTGATTTTATAAAAATTACAAGCCTACTGTTACTATTCATAACATATTATATAAATATTATAAATGTAATATTTTGTTAGATTTCTCAACTACGATCCCATACATATAAAGAACGTTAGAAATGAAGTTAAAACACGAAAGTTATGAATTTATGAAAATTATATATCTCTTGTGCACTATTTTTATATACCTCTTGTGCACTATTATTTTTTATAAAACACACTTGCTGATTAAAACATAAAAAGTGACATACGAGCATTTTCGGGTTCGTTTAGGCTATAAAAACCTTAAGGAATAATGTCATACTACTTATATAATATTTATATATGTTTTTAACTTTATAAATATTATTTTATAACATATTTAAACTATTTATATAATATGATTAAATAAATAACAAAAATATTAAAACAAGTATTATTAACAAATAATCAAATATTTGACAAAGATAATATATGTATTTTTCAAATACAAATACTTAGATATTTATTTAACAAATGCAATTTAAACATTGTTTCAAGTTTATAAATTAAATAAAGACACTTAGATGATGATGTAACTGTATAAAAATATATTGATGTATTTATATTAAATACATGACACTCATACGACATATACTTAATTAGGTTGCAATCGGATTTGCCGAGACGATTCACACTATTTGATTTAGATAATCAATTCATTCACCAGAGGTGAGTTCGTAGCCCTATTTTATACGATTACAATGATTTACAACTATTGGGGTGAGAAACATGCATTGTTTTACATATGGACGCAAGTACACTTTTAAACAAATTACGAGTTTGCCTAAGTAGCTATAACCTACTGTGCCCATGAATCATGAACTGTCAATTACTTGGTGTAAGCATGAGTGTTATAAATAGATCTATTTGGGATTAACATCCCCATTCAGGTGAGTAGCGCTCACTAGGTTCGATGGATTGAACCAATGGACGTATACCATGTCGGATTTGGGATGTTGCGGGTTGAACATCTACACGGGCACATTGTTGGCATTAATTTGAAATTCATACATGTCGTAGCTTCAGTGTTATGAGCTTAGGGAATCGTAATTACATTTTTGTGATATTGTATGTGTTACAATAGTCATGCACTTTGGAAATCTTACGGTCCTACTTTATACATTACTTAAACCTGTGAATTCACCAACTTTATGTTGACGTTTTAAAGCATGTTTTTCTCAGGTCAATAAGGCAAGAAACAAAGATACATTGGTAGACATCATTTTGGAGTCACATTGTCATAAAGATTTACATTAGATTTTGGAGTATTTGTTATGTATTAAAATCTTTACATTTGCAAGGATGAACAAGTTAAGCTTCGGGCTTTTGTAACAAACAAGTTTATTAAATCCAATGTATCATTTTTAAACGACTCATATAGAGGTCGTTCTCATATCTTGTGCTATTGATCTATGATATAACGCTCCCGAACCCTTATTCCGCTGCGACCCTATTTGGGGGTGTTATAGATTGGTATCTAGAGCTAAGGTTATAGAGAATCAGGTCAAATATTTTTACCTGGACTATAACTGTTTTCAAACATTGGATTATACAAAAGTTTTTCACGGGACATACATACCCTATTTGTTTGCATTAGTTGGTTAGACTAGATGCTTACATGATTAATATACGTGTTTATATTATGTTACGTATATTACATACAGTGGTCTTATATATATATATATATATATATATATATATTCTTTTGGGTTGTTACAGATATAGTCATGTCATCGGATTTCGCTCATTCTAGTATGTCATATACTTTTATTTCCTCTGAGGCA
>BQNB010159693.1:0-14885 GCA_026074375.1 Tanacetum coccineum | reverse complement strand
AACAGTAAGTATTGCATGTTATACAATATTCAAAACAGTAAGTGTTGCATGGTATACAATATCCAAAACAGTAAGTATTATATGGTATACAATATCCAAAACAGTAAGTATTGTATGGTATACAATATCCAAAACAGTAAGTATTGCATGGTATACAATATCCAAAACACTAAGTATTTCAAAGTTTCTTGCGTACAATTGTAAAACAAAGCATGTTCTCACCCCAAAACTTATAAATCATTGTAAAATGTAAAACGTGAGGCTATGAACTCTCTTTGAGTTAATGAATATCAAGTATATCACAGATAATGCGTCACGGTAATGATCGAGTGCAACCTAATCCAATATAGGTCGTATAAGCACTAAGCACTTTGATTAACTAATACCATATACAATTCTATATAGCTACATCACCATCTAATCATTTTAGTGAAATCTCATTTATAAAGTAAAAATATTTGTAAATGCCTTGTTAGTAAAAATGACGTAACTTTCGCGTTTTAAGCCCGATTTTTACGTTTCTTATGCCCACGCTTTCGTATTAAGACGAGCTATCAAAATATGACATTTTCATATTTTTGACCTACTGGGTGAACAGTACTTTTTACTGTTCACACCGGTTTATAAAATTATTTTTATAGTTTTAGTTATCGTAAAACTCGTAAATGTCGTATTTTATTCGTTATAGCTCCGTTTTTAGCGATTCTTTCAAGCACGTCTTCGTTTTTAAAAGTTCTATCATATTAATGATGTTTTCAAAATGTATAAACCTGAGATGAACAATAACTTTTATAAAATTAGTTTTATAAAAGTATTTATTAACGTAAACTCGTAAACTACGTATCGTTTTCGTTATTAATCCGTTTTTCGAGTTTCTTACCTTTTTAGAATCATCATGAGACGTACTATCTTTATAGAACATAATGTGGCTGTCACCATACACGAACCAAAACAGCCCCTTTGAAATCAATGTGTATCCTTGTTTATATAAGTTGTTTTATATAATTTTTAACTTGGTAACTTACCACAAGCCTTTTATAACCAAATATATCATATGTCTTACATATATTAGTGTCCATAGGTCCATAATTTGTCCAAATGTTCAAGATCACAAGTTCTTAACAAGTCATTTACAACACTATTACTTGTAACTTAAGTAAACTTTAAAAAACCTAATTTGTATATACACTTTTTATACTTAAACCAACATGGTATAATATTTTATATCCATTTTAACATGATATTACCAATAACATAACATATGTAAAAGTGTACAAAATAATGATCACAAGTAAAAATCCCTTTTACATGTTTAAAAGTATCCTAATGGTGATTTTGCTACATAGAACTTATATACACATAAAATCATGAAAAATGAAAGTTAAGGGCTTTTAGATAACCTTATGATGATGTAATATGATAGACCACAATATCTAAACCATTATTTAGATATAAAACCAAAGCTTACAAGCTTAGAAAACCCTAATCTTGCAATAACTTGCTTAAACCTTGCAAATGCTTAACCAACCCTTCAAAACATCTTAGGTTATCATAGGAATGATGTGTGGATGCTTGTATGGTCTTAGAAAATCAAGTTATGAATTATTTAGAAGGGGTGTTTGTTGCCGTGGGTATGTAGGAGCAAAAGGGAGAGGATTTTTGATTTTTGTTAAGTGTTGAGAGAAGTGTATGCTATCTTTTGATAGGAGTGCAAGTATATGTATAATAAGCTAGTCAAATGTGGCATAGTAAGTCTTTAGACATAAGTGAGGGTCTTAAGGAAGTGTTGGTCAAGTTCACTATTAGGAAAGTCTTGATAAAATATCTAAATGTTCCTAAATGTAGAGAACATCCCATGAAAACATGGAGATGTGTTTTCTAAATAAGTATTTGTATTTTTGAGTCCATATCCGGTTTTATATGTATATGTATGATATATCTTTGTAATTTTTTAGTATTGGGTATAATCATGGGTATTTGTTGAAGCGTAAAAAAGTTTTGGTGGTTCCGGGAATGCCTAAACGTATTTTATCGCGAAACGTAAACACTTTACGTAACCAAGAAAAATAAAATGAACAAAGTTAATAATTATTCTCAAAATAATTACTTAACACTTGCTTGATGTAAATATTTAATTGTTTGATGCCCGTTTACATTGAACGATAATTTTTAGCTTACGCGATTTAATTTATCATTGGAAATTAAAGTGAACGCGTAAAATTTTATAATAAATAATTAGATGTTCATTGAAGTAAAAAGGTGTGAAAATATAAGTTGTTACAAGGATGACGTTTAGGTACACTATGGAACTCACGACTTGTACAATAAACTTAATAACCTATATCTCTTTATATAATAGAGATATTAGGTTTTACAAAGGATAAGTATTAGAAAATAACTAAATCTTCCTAACTTTTAAATAATCTTCTGTAATCTTCCATCATATGAAGAATCCCCCCTTTGTCTTTTAAGTCCTTCATCTTTCATATGTTATGTCTTATCAACTCAAATATAATTCCCAACACATAAGTCAAATGGTGATATTTGTGCATGAATGGGACATACTCATATGTCATTTTCACCTCTTACATGCACACATGCATGAGTTTTTCAAAATAAGATGCCATTTATTTAATTTCAATGCTCATGGTTTATTTGGTTTGGATTAGGTGTCACTGATTATACAACAATGATAATGTGGGTGAACGGAAGTTTTGACTTATGTACATGAGATGGACGATAACTAAAGTTTAGACAATTATATTTTCTAGTTTCCGGGTTCCGTTATTAGGTAAAAATCGACGGGAAAAACGCTATTTTTTACGTTTAGACGTTTTATTATATTAGGGTCCCCGTGGTGCTAGGATTAAGTACATTATAACTCGCGTGTATTTCCTTTGTGGTTAAACAATTTGTTTTTGTGGGGTCAACAAAGGTTTTGTTAGATGTGTGTTTTGTTGCACGTTTAGGTGGTTATTGTCGTTAGGAAACTGTTAAAACAACATACAAGGCACGCTTAAATGGAAAGGGTGGATGGGGATAGTCGGTTTTGGATGAGGGGTAGCCACCAGGGTGAGTTTCACGTCAGAAGGATCTTTAGGTAACTGGTGTTTTTGGTTATAAAAAGTATCGATCGGAAATCCGGTAAACCGTCAGATTCAAACGTAACGTATAAAAATAAAAAATAATGATCGGAAAAGTTTAAAATATTGACCGGAATTTCTCGGGGAGTGAAAATGACCTTGTGTCATTCCTTAACATACTTTTTAAAATACATTCCACTTAAACCCTTGAAAGTTGATAAAAAGCTTATCTGATATGAGGTTACGGCGTAACCTCCACTAGGGGTTACGGCGTAAACTCTTTTCACCCAAGATGTTACGGCGTAAACAAAAGATTACGCCACTACAGAAAGTTTCCTTTTTCCCAACTTGACTGTCTTGATCCGAAAACTCATAAAACCTTCCAGAAATCATTATTATGTTATAATACAACATTATCATAATCATATGTGGTCTAAATGACCCAAAATCATATTCTTCACGGGGTTACCAAACGCCCCATTTTGAACCGTTTACAATTACCATTGACTCATTTCCATCCTTGCACATACAAAACCAATATAAAAGACATTGACACATGACTTTAACATTTACCAACCATTAAGACACTTTGGGGGTTCAACGTTGATTGAGCTCACCATCTACTATCACATACATACGCATAATCAAAACCTTCAACCCGTGCCCAAATCCTAACCTTCACCAAGGCCTTACCTTCATTGCTTTGAACCTACAAAACATTAAGCAACTTAAACACGTAAGCTTTCGCTTAGTAAGTAAAGGACGATACAAGTCATCATATATCATTTAACACATTCACAACATATCATTTAAGCTCATCAATCATCTATAAAACATAAACTTACATACCTTATTAGTTCACAACAATACTAATCACCTTCATTCCAAGAATACTATCATCGAGGCACATCAACAATACTTAACTCATTTGGCTAGTAAATCCATAAACTCATTTTCTTAATCAAACACATAGTCTTAGTCCTCTTATTGCCTTAATACATAATACATCACACAAACATGATAAAATCAATATAACTTCTTGTATAGTCATTTACTTACCTTGAATCCAAGCTAAGGATATCAAGAACATCATCATCACCATTCCGTGCTATACTTCCTAATCACAATTATACATATTAAAAAGAAATCTTAATATAGGTTTATACAACCCATGACTTCCCAATTTCATTCTTAATCATCATATGATCATTTATTGATCATATGATGTAAAACCCTAATTTCTTTTCATTAAATCTTCAATTAACCTTAACCCATATCATTAAACATCTTCATTCTTAATTTATAAACATAATTAACCAAAACCCCCCAAATTAGGTCTATGAACCCTAACCCTTAATTGTTCAATTAAACTAAAGATATGAGATTACTTACTTGTGTGATCATTGCTAATACTTAACCCTTAGATTATGGCCTTGATACCTCATAAATTCATCATCAATCTTACATGGTTCTTCCCTCCTTTTCTTTTCCTGGCTCGACACATACCAAACACAAGCACATACAAGAATTGTCTGGAATGTGTTAGAACTTCTAACTATAAAACAACTATCACTTTGACCCTTTGGCAACTTAGGTCCTTTAAGTCTCTTTTCTCTTAATTTAGCCATATTAACTTATATAGCATATTTATGACTTGGAAATCTTAGTCCCTTAACTTTATTCTTTTATAAATGTGACACATTAACTCTCTAAACCCATTTACATAACAATATATTGACTTATGGTTTGACTATCGGGTTGACTAGTCAATTATGTAACGTCTTTAAACTTACAAAAGTCTTAGTTAAACTCATTCTATGGCATTATCATAAATAAATACTTAAAAGCCAGTTTTAGGGTGTTATAAAAACCATTATAAAGCTTTAAATTTTTTATACCATAGTAGAAATAAGTTTATTAACTCAAAAGGTCTAAAAAGTAAAAACTATTGATGTGGCATGAAAAATTAAATTTATAAATGTTATAAATATATTACTAATGTGTGTTCATTCACCTTTATGAGTTGTTAATTAGCCTTGAATAGATACTTAATTAGCTAGGGGTTACACTTTATATACCCTTATAAATAAGGGACACATTATACTCATTGGTGGACTACTCAATAACAATCATCTCCTTCCTCCTTTATCTCTTATTATTTACATTTTATAACACGTTATCAGCACGAGTTGCTCAAAAGAAAATACTAAGCTATGAAGAGAAAAGGTAATTAACTAGAATAATAGATCATAAAGGTTTACGTAATTACGTTGCTTTACTTTGGCATATATCTTTGCACGAGAGATAAAGGTTGTTATCCTAAAACTTAACCCATATCACACCAATAAGCCATACCAATAAGCAATAAGCTAGAAAAGAGATAAGAGAAAAACAGAAAAATAGAGAGAAAAAGTAAAGAGAGAAACAAGAGAGAAAGATTGGATTAGAGAGAAGTTTGGTGAGTTACAAATGAAAGCAAATGCAACCAACACCCTCTCCATGTGTAGAGAGGGTCCTATTTATACCCTTAACCCACTAAGTGGCGTATAGGCTTGTTACTTGGGCCGGGCTTTGAATATCTTGGGATTTGATAGTAAGAGATAGAAGAAATCATAGATTGAAAACTCATAATTCTTACAGGATTCGTATTTTAACGATTGAATACAAAAAGTAAGTAAAGTGTGATCTCCCTTGGACTCCAGGTGGAATTCTTTGAAGGTTGGAAGCTTTTGTCGCCTCTCCAATTGGCTGTGGAGGAAGTCATTTTGGAATAGCTTGAATGAGGCCTCTATTTATAGTTGTCAAACCTGTTACGGCGTAACCAGTAAAGGTGTTATGTCGTAACCATCATACACGGCATTCTATATTTAAGCAGTTGTTACGGCGTAACCAGATATGGTGTTACGCCGTAACCTTCATATAACTTCCATATGTACGTGATCTTCATTCTATATTTGTGGATCTTCATGGCGTAACTGGATAAGGTGTTACGCCGTAACTATAACTTTGACAAGATTTTCTTCCAAATATAAGGTTACGGCGTAACTAGATATGTTGTTACGCCGTAAATTCTTCCTTGATCTTCGTACTTGCTTAATTTATGTTACGGTGTAACCATTTTTGGTGTTACGTCGTAACATTCTTCAGAATTTACACTTTAAGTCCTTTTTCCCTTGTTTCTTGTCACTTTCCTGCATTTCACCTGAAAACTACAAAATAATAGAAAATATCTCGTTTTCGAGTGTTAGTGAAACATTTGCAGGTAATTTAGAGGGTATTTTGCCACCAAAAAGTATTAAATATTTGATGTTATCAACTATCGGGTTGACTTGTCAATTACGTAACGTCTTTAAACTTACAAAAGTCTCAGTCCGTAATAACCCGAGTTTCACGACGCGTATGACGATCGCGAGTTCGACATCATAATAATTATTTTACGAGTTTTCGTAAGCGAACGTCGACATTTGAATTTTTATTTGTCGATAATAAATATTTTGTTTTTATTAGAATAATTTTGAAGAAAAATTTGATAACTTTTTATTTTTGACGTTTCGCTGAGTCACGTTTTTTGACCGAGTGTTCGTAACGTTAGAAGCATCGTAAAAATTTTTTGGACGCCATTCGGTTATTATTTTTAAGATCGTAAAATTATTATTTTTATGAATGTAGTCATTTTATTCCTTGTCTCGAGCTGGATTCGTGTTTTAAAATGTACACATTTATATTAAATATTTTAAAAACCAAGAGAAAATTGTAATGAAAAAATAAATGGTCTGGTAGTGTCAATCCGAGCCACGGTTGTCGGGTTATATTTTAGTAAAAGTTGGCGTGTCAAAAATCTAAAAATAGAAAAGAGGGGAGGACCATTCTTGCCAAATAGCCAAAAGTACAAGCATATATATATATATATATATAGATATATATATATATTTATATATATATATATATATATATATATATATATATATATATATATATATGTGTGTGTGTGTGTGTGTGTGTGTGTGTGTGTGTGTGTTTACTTCCATTATTTCATAATAAACACACACATCCTCCTCCTCCTCCCTCTTCGTCGGCTGCCACCACTCCACCACCACCAGAAAAGTTTTCCGGTCACCGGAAACCGCCGTGTCGCCGGAAAAAGTCACATGCACAATGATCAACCTATATTTTCCGAATCCTCTCTTCATTTCCTACACATCTACGCAATAAATTAACAATGATTATATATTTATATATATATATATATATATTATATATATATATATATTATATCTTATATAATATATATATATATGTGTGTGTGTGTGTGTATGTGTGTGTGTGTGTGTGTGTGTGTGTGTTTACTTCCATATTTTTCATAATAAAACATACACTAGTCCTTTTTCTCTCCCCCTAGTGACCGGCCACCATCACTCCACCACCACCGGAAACCGCCGTGTCGCCGGAAAAAGTCACATGCACAATGATCAACTTATATTTTCCGAATCCTCTCTTCATTTCCTACACATCTACGCAATAAAATAACACATGCAATGAGTATTTTTGGAGTTAGAATCCGGGTTAGTTTCAAACAATTTCGTTTAAAAGGGATGTTTAAAATAGCTAGATGAACATTATTTGAAGCTCGGTTTAAATGGGAAAAGTCCGATTTTGGTTTTTGGGTTTGGTTCAAGTTCGGCTAGACACAAAAGGGAACGGGTCGAGTTCCATTCTTGTCCGATCTTGCTTATTATGGCTTTGTAAGTATTTTAATACTTGTTTTATTTTTGTTTTTGCGATTTAATCGATTTACATTTATTGGGTGTGATGAAACCTGATTGTATTTGCGCCAAATAGGCTAGATGATGATATTGGGTGATTCAGAAAATGATTTTGATAGTGTTTTGTAACATGTAAATTCGGACAGAAAGTTTGGCACGCAAAACGAGGGTCGAGATTTTAGGAAATCTAATTTTGGGCTTGAGAATATGATAAAGCTTTCCGAGACGATCGTTTTGATATAAGGTAGAGCTTCTAACTCCTAATAACGAAGAAACTAGAGCGAAAACAAGTTTTGAAAAACTTATTAATTGCAAACAGCTATGTTTAGTAAATTGCTTGCTGATCTGATTTTCGACAGCCATTTTGTGCACTTTCGAGTCCGTTTCGGTCTTCCGGCGAAACACGAAAGTTGTCCGGAATGATGTTTTCTATAAAATCTCATTTTGGTCAAAGTCACGAAAACGTGATATAGCGGGTCAAAACCGATGGTCAAACTGCTGCGTTTTTATTAAAAATACAAGTTACAGCAGATTCTTACAGGGGCATTTTCGTCATTTTCCGTCGAGTTTCGGGTCTCGGCTAAAACTAAAAAATTGTCCGGAATATCATTTCGCATAAAATCTCTTTTTACTATGAATCGTGAAAATGTGATTTAGAGGGTCGTTTGGCGCGGGTTAGATTTGGGTAAAAATATACATTATATAATTATAACAGTCAAAGAAAGTCAAATGTTGACTTTAAAAAGTCAACGGTCATATAAGACTTATATATTTTTTAACTAAGTACATGGAGAAGTGGCATACTTCTCGGACATAATTTCGTCCTACGGGATGGATGTGTTAAGTTTCGGTACACGGGATCTTTAGTTGGAAATCACTATTTTTATAACTTGACTTACGAGCCAACGTTATACGCTTTGTTGAACCAAATTATGCGTTCTATGTGTTAATTGTAAACTCTATGAATTCACTCAACGTTTTGTTGACTTTTTAAGCATGTATCTCAGGTTAATTGCTGTTGATGGCTGGTTAGAACAAAACGCTGATATCAATGACGGTGTCTCAGTGAAGTAGTGTCATAAACTAAACAAGTGTTTTAGAAATCAAGTCGTGTTGTGACTTTTAGAAATAATTTCTATAATGGTATTGGGACCTATGTAACTCTGATCTTTCTAATAAATGAAATTGTGTTTTATAAACGTATCTTTGAACGTTTACTGGGACTCGTGTGCATGTATTGTGAAGTAGCACCCCAATGTTGTATTCCGCTGCGTATCGTAGTTTGGGGGTGTTACATAATACAACTACTAAATGATGTACAAGATACAGCAAAGGTGATCTTGAGATGATGGAGATGCGAAACAAGGTTGCTTGAACTTTGATTGTCTCGTATGCAATTCAGGCAATTTCTTCTACAAAGAGAATTACCTACAAATGATATATGAACTATCTAGAACTGAAAATGAGAGAATGATCAGATTATAAGAAATATTAGAATGAGAGTGGATGAGTAAAACATGAGAAATGACTTGGTATTTATAGGCATAATCTGGTACTGTAGCACGGTTTCGCCGGTTCTTTCTGCAGAAGGGAACCAACCAGTATAAGCCTATGGAACTAGCATGCCCTGTAGCCCGATTCTAGGCGATTCCTTCTTCCAAAAGGAACCGGCTAGTGTAAGGTGATGAAACCGGCCTTCTGACGCACAATCCGAATTTTGGATTGCCAAATCTTGAAATAATATGTGTGATCTTGGTAGATTTGCCTAAGATATGGTAAGGTGATTATGTCACCAATGACGTAAAGAATTACAAATATTAAAAGTTTAAGATATGAAATATGTATGTGTTCTAGATTTTTACTTGTCACGATTTTATGAATTGTTATCGACAAAACATGAGAAGATCGTAACATAGAAATAAACGTTTTTTACCGGTTTATTTTGTATTAACAGTTTAAGTAAATAAAAGTAACATGGACGACAAGATTTCAAGTCTTTATTGTAACAAATACAATATACGCAAAAGTATTACTATCGCACTAAGCTCATGACACCGAAACCTTAACCTACGTTTACGTTATTACAAGTTGTTGCCCCGGTATTTGATGTCTTGCCAAAACACCCAAGTACTCCTCAAATGAAATGTGTCTGTTTGACATGGTAATCAAGTAAGCGCTACTTATCCGGACGGGGGTGTCAACCCCAATAGATCTATTCACGACGTTCGTGCTTACAAAGTAATTAACGGTTCATGATAGTGGGGACTTTATGGAAATAGTAACTTAGGCAATACGTAAAAGTTTAAGTACTTGTGTCCAGAAGTAAAAACGAGTAATGTGTTAATACAATATTTTTTGATTTATCTACGTTTTGATAATCACAAAATGTAAAAACGTTCTACGTAAAAGTAAATGTAAACAAGTTATTAGTCGTAAATTTCTATTTCGACGTAAATCACTTAAGGTATGAATAAATAAATGTTTTATTTGTTTAATGATCAAAGTTATATAGTTTTGTTTTTAAACTTTATATTTTTTTATAAAATGTAACAAAACCTTTTTACAAAAATAAATTAGACACACTATTTTTCTAATTATAGGAAATGTTTTAATTCAAATAAATATTTGAAATCAGACCCCCCCCCCCAAACCAGAAAAAATTCCCTAAAAAACACCTCCCCAAATAAGGACAAAGCTGGGAGCGTCCTATAAGGGGGCCTGATAGGCACTGGCGGCCCCCTGATTGATAAGGGGGCCGACCATGTATTTTGGCTCCCATCCTTGCCTATAAATAGTGGACTGTTTTCATAGATTTTTTCACCTTTTGCACACATATTCCTTCTGTCTTAAATCAACAAACATATTTCCAATCTCTCTAAACCTTTGATCATTTAATCAACATAAGCATTTGTTTCCAAGTGATTCAAGCTTACCTCTCCAAGTGCAAGAGAAGAATACTCGTAATCGTCAAGATACGAAGTATTACAGTTTAGGTTGTGTTTACGTTACGTTGTTACGATCGAGTTATACTATTAGGAATTAAAGGTTTACACTTTGTACTGCCAAGCCAAAAGTTTGTACTGCTTGAGTTATAACTAACAGTACTAACCAGTTAGTACTGCTAGACTAAAGTTAATATTGCCAGTATTATCTTAACAATACTGAAGGACTTAACAATGTTGCATGAAGATTAAGACTGTTGAAGAGATAAAGACGTGTTTAGTGATATGTATGAACTTATTCAATGTATACCTTATATAGTTAGAAGATATGTTGATATCTTATAGAATTTTAAAAGATTTGTAGTTATCTTATAAATGACTCGGTGTATAAAAGGAGATCCTAGGTTATAGTTTTAGATCATCACATCATAGACACATTCATAGCTTCAAGGTTGTAAACCCTAGTACTAGACAGAGTACTCGTATTATTCATCATAATAATATTGGAGCTTTTTGATTATATCATTGTTCATACAGTTTACTACATTGTTCATACAAATTACTGTTACATTGATATTCTTCTAAGTATTAAAGAGTAGATTCCGCATACTCGTTAGTATTACCAAAGTTTTTAGCATAGTTGTCTTGAATATATTCAATACAACTAAGCCTTTTACAAGGTGCAAGATCTGAGTTGGGATCAACAAGTGGTATCAGAGCTTGTGTTATGAAACTTTGATCTAGAAGAAACTAACAAGAAGATCTCTTTACTCACAAGGAAGAGATGGATCTAGAAACTGCCCAAACCAATACTTCTGCAAAGTTGCCCCTTCTCAAACAGGTTGAATATGATATGTGGAAGCTAAGAATTGAGCAATACTTTCAAGTACAAGACTATGCTCTATGGGATGTCATAGAGAATGGAAACTCATTCAAACTAGCAGCACAAACAACAACAAATACTGATGGTTCCTCAACTACATTAATATCAGGTCCTGTAACTGCTGATGAAAAGACTCAAAAGAAGAATGATGTGGAGGCAAGAAGTATGTTGCTAATAGCACTTCCAAATGAACATCTACTGACATTTAATCAGTACAAGGATGCCAAGACTTTGTTTGCTGCTATACAAACAAGATTTGGTGGCAATGATGCCACAAAGAAGACTTAGAAGACTCATCTGAAGCAAATGTATGAGAACTTTAGTGCTCCAAGCACATAGTCTCTTGATTTTATTTTTAACAGGCTTTAGAAGATTGTAAGTAAGTTGGCTATCCTTAGTGAAAATATTTCACAAGAAGACCTTAATTTGAAATTTTTGAAAAGTCTGCCTTCTGAGTGGAATACTCATGTTGTGGTATGGAGGAATAAACCTGATCTAGACACAATGAGCTTTAATGATTGATAAGTGTAAAATACACATATCCGTTAATACCTAAAATAACCCAATTAAACCCAAAATAGTCCAAAAATGGCAAAAATATGCTTGTATTTGTGTTTTGTGTATGCAGGTACGGATATATCAAAAATCACAAGAAAACAGTCAAAAACGGGCAAGCACGGACACGAGAATCAGAAGAGTACAAAAAGAAGCCAAAGAATCAAAGCCGAAGCCAGAAAAGTCAAGCCTCAGTCAAATCCAGTCAAACATTGGTCAACCAATAAAAGACAAAACCAAAAAACATTCCATTTTCACCCTCCAAGTTTCACCAAAGTCCAAAAATAACCCCTCACCCCTTATTGGGCCCAAGAAACCTTATTGGGCCTGAAAAACCCTAAAATACCTTATCCGGATCCATTTAGCCCAAAAGCCCATTACCCTAGCCCAACTCTTTCTTTTATAAACTCCAGGGACCTAACTTGCATGTTTCCAAAAAACTTTTATAACTAAAAAGGGAGATAAGAAAGACAAGGGCTAGAATTGCAATTTCACCAAAGATTTAACAGTTTTAACTGTCAAAAAATAGGCGCCAAATCCTTTTTACTATTCATCGTCACGTTCATTTCACTATCCAGTGTAAATCAAGGGGCAAATGAGAATTAAAGGGCCCATTAGTCAATTCAAGAGCTCTCTAACACAAATGAAGGGTCAAATCAGTCATCTCAATGAACTACTTAAGCTCACACTCAAGCTCAAGCCACGTCATCAATGGTGAAAGCATAAGGATTGATGGGATTTTACTCTAAATGATCTCACAAAAGAAGCACACTGTCACATCAAAGAATGACACGTTGCCAATCCTAAATCACACACAATGTGATCCAACGGCTTAAAATAGAGATCAATGATAAATGAAGAATCAAGGGTACGGATTGGAAGTTTGGAAAGGGATTCAAGAGGGCTAGAATCTTCCCTAGATGGCTATAAAAGGACCTCTCACTCACACACATCAGAGCTATCTTTTTAATCTTCTTTTCTAGTTTATTTTAGCTTAAGTGTAGTTTTTTTTTCTAAAAAGCTTTTTGTAATTTTCCTTTCAAAATTCAGTTGTAATTTTCATTGATATAATGTAATCAGAAGTTTCTAGTTAATGAAAACGTAGTGTTTGCTTTTAATCTTTCTTTCTTAAGCTATCAATAAGCAAATCTGTCCTATAAGCCCTCAATAAGCTTCTTTAAGCTCTTATAGCTCTCATGAGTCTTTAAGCTCATGATAGAGCTCAATTAGATTTAATCTTACCTAAACTTCTTAAAATCAGCTTAAAATTTTTAATACCTTAAGCATAATGAATTTAAGCTTTTTGGAAGGGGATCTAGCTATGGATTAGATCCCATGGACTTTTACCCTAGCTTATTAATAAGCTAGGGAGCTTGTAGCTGCCATATTTGGTTCCTCTTGTTTAGCTAGAGGTTCAGTAAGTTTCTCTTTAATTTCTAGCTTAATAATTTTCTTATTGCTTGTTATTCTTAGGTTTGCTTATTTGCTTATTCAAACTGCTTATTAGTACTTATTTGTGTTTCATCTAGCTTATTAGTCATATTAGTTAATATGTTCTTGCTTTTCATAGCTTAAATCATAATTGTCATAAACCTTTCAAAAACCAAAAATAGCTTAAATCCTAGATTAGTACTTATGTAGTTGTTAATTTAGGTTAATTAAGTTAGTTATAAGATAGAAATTGTCTGGTTATCTAGTTTTAATCAATGGATTTGCATTTCAAAGCATTTCTTAAATCTGTCATGTCCTAAAGGGGTGTTTGGTTTAAGTTGGTTTGACCACAAAAAGTCAATACTAGTTGGTAAAGGTTTTTCAAACAGTTGAGTTTTTCTTAAATAACAAGTTTCCAAAAGATTTCAAAGCTTAGTTTGCTGATTTTCAAAAGTTATGGCTTATAATGATGACTCCAGCACCAGGGTACTTTTAGGGTTAAAGTTAGATGGCTTATTTTTGAGATAGGGACTCTAGGCTTTGATTGTGCTTAAATCTAGTTTTAACACACTCATTTGAGAGTGTATAGAGTAGTGGTAACCCTTAAGGAAGCCTGCACTTTTGGTTTTTGTGGAATAGCCAATTGCACCAGCAGTACTAACATTAGTTAGTACTGTTGATACTTAAGCCCCAAATTAAGCCAGCAATGTTAGGATTTAGTAGCTTATCTTTTAGTATTTTATAGTTTAGTTATAGCTTAATATAGATTAAGACTTACATTTTATTTTCTAGCTTATTTACCTAGCTTAATTCAGCTGTCAAAATCACTAAAAAACCTATCGATTTGATGTTGCTTGCTTATTGTTTTGTTCTCACGTACCCGTTTTTCCCACAAAAATAGCAAAAATTTTAAAATTTTAAGATCTTAGTTAAAAATAAAAATAAAAAATAAAAAAAAATAAAGAATAAGTGTTAAGACACAAATGTAGGTTTTCCGTTGGTAAGAATAAGAAGTAATTTTTGACCCGATCGTACGTGTAGAGTTCTAGCTTTCTCCCTTAATAATTAATGATGATAATTTGTGCTAGTCTCATGTAGACTTTAAACATGCTAGACTTGAAATCATTAGTAAATTAAAACTTGTGCTAATCTCAAGTAGATTTTAAATATGCCGAGTTGGATTTTATATGGCTAAGTTTTCACGAATTTCTTTCTTAGAAATTTTAAA
>BQNB010159692.1:0-14885 GCA_026074375.1 Tanacetum coccineum | reverse complement strand
GCATGGACTATACGTGACTATTGTATGTTGTGTGCTACATGTTTTGTGATGTGATATTAAGAATTGCGAACTAAGTCAGGGGAGATCACCTGCTGGTATCCATGGCTTGTTTAGTGGATGTTATTGTGGCCTAGCGAGCAGGAAGGTTACTTTGGGAGTATCCATGGCCTGGGCTAAGGGGGTAACCACAGGGAATTTGTATGATAGTTCATTTATTGTCCTTCAATGTTTTCTTAATTATCACAGTAATTTATGGTTGGATTTGATTTACGTGTCTTAAACCTATGACTCTCACAAACCTTTGTGTTGACGTTTTAAGCATCATTTTCAGGTAACCATCTTGAGGATGTTGAAGTTAGGAAGAGTGGCTAGTGAGACCGTAGGCTTGCATGCGGAGTCATTCTCCTAGAGATTTTATTTAAGTCATTTGAATTGTTTGATACTTGGATGTTTGTTGATTTGGTGTAGACTTTTGGATTATGTTTCTTTGTGGTATGACTTTGCTATCGTAATGCAAGACTCCTTTATCTTGTGTTGGGTATTGTCATGACACATAGTGTCCTTTTTGATTTTCCTTTTCCTTTTCCTTTAGTTTTCTCTATTGTTGACACCATTGTGTTGTGATGATATCCATGATGTTACACCTCGTGTTTCTGCCTAGGCGGGATGTGACAGATTGGTATCAGAGCCTTTGGTTATAGAGAAGTAGGTGGTTGAGCCTAGACTATAACCTAAGAGTCCTTTACGTAGATGCATGTTAGGGTTTAAGCGTTTAGTGGTATAACTAGTATGCGTTTTCCCCTTTATTACGTGATTTTATATCTTAGTTTTGTTATTTTTTTTTATCTATTTTGATTGTCTTTATCTGATTTAGTGTGCCTTATCTCTTGATAAATTAGCTATGACTCTTCACCTTCATAAGAATTTCGCATGGGGGTTGCCATTGCAACAGGATATAGGGGATAATATAAACCAGGAACAAGGGCTTGGGTAAGGCGGGGTAGCTGCAAGATCCGTATACCGATTGACATGTACCCATGTAGAGTTGAAGAGAGGTTGACCATAAAATTAGTTAAGGGAGAAGAAGTATTAAAGTTTGAAACAACAGTGACTGCTAAAGATGGTACAATTATCAAATATCCTAGAAAATTCCCAAAATATAAACCAACCAAGAAGGAATAAGAAATTTCTAAGTTAAAAGCAATATGTGAGAATGTAATTTATAACATATTCGATAATGATTCGGATCTGGAGTCCACGACTAGGAGTGGACCTAGGGACAGTAAGATAGAAGATACGGGGGGGGGGGGGGGGTAGATCAATGCTTGATTGATCAACATCGTCTTCTGCGTGTGACACTGAGTACTACAATGTAACTCCTTTAAGTGATAGTTAGCCAGGTCTGCAACCAACCACCCCTGACTTCTGGTAACTAGATAATTCAAGTCTTAATCATAAGCTGTATATGTTCAAGCAAGTTATCAATCGATATATTGGGTTTAAAAAAAAGGGGTAGCAAATAGAAGGAAGTCTCGATGATGAAATAAGTAGACGCGCTCGTGAAACCTACTTCAAACTCAAATAAGGGATACCAAATCAACTTCGTGATCACTTGACATCGTAGTACGAATCTTTAGCCATTTGTCATTTTAGCAAATCTTTTCAGGATCGTTTTGGCATTAAGTGTTGTGTTTGCTTTTGTGTTTATGTTTTGATTTGACATGATGATCATATTCCCAAATTCAGTCACATGCCCAAAGTCGGTCACATGCCCACCTTCGCGTTAAGGTCAAAATTTTTTCGGGAATTTAGGTATTCAAAACATAAAATTTCCTTAAATAGTGTCATGTTTCGCTTGGCATATTTCAACATATTTCGCTTGAGAAACAGAACTGCATATTTATCTTGAAATCTACACATTTTGCTTGGTTTAAGGAAATTACACATTTCGCTTGGTTTAAGAAACATGTTTCGCTTGAGAAAAAATTGCACATTTCGCTTGACAGGAAATTGTACATTTCGCTTGAACTCTTCCAACATGTTTCGCTTGAAGAAATTGTGCATATTTCGCTCGAAATGTGACTTGACCTGCATATTTCGCTTAATAATACATATTTCGCTCTAAAATACATATTTCGCTCCATTCAAGAACACATTTTGCTCCCTTCAAACATGTTTCGCTGTCTTCAAAACACATTTCGCTTCCTTCATCACATGTTTCGCTGCCTTCAAAAATTCTTCAAAAACTTAGAAATTTTTGATCCAAAAACGTGTTTTGATACCCCAATAAGTTGCTAATACATATAATACTAACAAAAGTACAAGTTGATCATCGAAAAACCCACGTTTTGATAAAAAAAAGTAAAGGTGCGTTCGGTTGGAGTTTTTACCCAAAAAAAACACCACGAACACCTCCAAATCTGCAAACCACAAACACCATATGCTCCTAGGCTTTGATGCCATTTGTTAATAATAAGATTTCACTAACAAAAGACGATCCAGAGGTCGGGGAGGATAGAAATGAAAGTAAGCCATTTTATTAGAGAGAGAAAGGAAAAAGTGTGTGTGTTTTCTAGAGAGAGAGACAACACACACTTATGAGACAAATGTTTATCCTCACCCCTCCATGGAAGTATGAAGGGGGTATTTATAGTCCTAGTGAAACCTAACTATTGTAAGTTGTCATTATTAGTCCCTACGTGTTACACTATAACTAAACTATTGTAATTCCAGATATGTCACCATATTTTAAGGCTAACATGATAGAGTTTGTAGGCTGTGTTTTAACTGTCAGAGATCTGGCCATTTTGCTAAAGATTGTCGGGCACCATTTAAGCGAGAAACTCTTGTGAATGCTGTTAGAATGGGTCAAAATCAGAAGGCTTGTTATGAGTGTGGAAGCCCTGATCACCTTCAGTACAATTGCCCCAAGTTGTACCGAGCACCGGGTCAAACAGGGAATCCATTAGCATTGGAGGGAAACCGTAACACCCGAAATAATGGGAATTGAGCTACAGGAAGGGCCTTCAATGTGAATGTGAATGCGGCAAAAGCTTTACAAGATCCTAAAGTTGTGACGGGTACTTTTTCTTTGAACGATCATTTTGCTACTATACTTTTTGATTCTGGAGCTGATTTTAGTTTCATTTCTACTGAATTTGAGCCTTTACTAAATGTGAAACCTAGTATTGTAAAACCTGGTTATGTGATAGAAGTAGCAGATGGTAAGAAAGTAGAAGTCGATAGGATTATCCGTGACTGCAAACTAGAACTAGGAAATTCCATGTTTAGCATAAATTTGATTCCGTTGGGTCATGGAAGTTTCGATGTGATTGTGGGGATGGACTGGTTGTCCCAGAATAAGGCTGTGATAGTGTGTAATGAGAAGGTGGTTGAAATACTGTTGGAAGGTAGTGGGATACTTAGGGTTCAAGGGGAACGCACGTTAGGAGTAGCCAAATCTTTAATGAACGCGGAGGTTGATGAACCGAAAGTGGGTGATATTTCTATTGTACGGGATTTTGTTGATGTGTTCCCAGAAGATTTGTCGGGATTACCACCACAACGACAAGTTGAGTTTCGCATAGATTTAGTTCTTGGAGCGGCGCCAGTTGTGAAGTCTCCATATCGTCTAGCGCCCTCGGAAATGCAAGAAATGTCTGGGCAGCTTCAAGAGTTGCAAGACAAGGGTTTCATACGACTGAGCCATTCTCTGTGGGGAGCACCAGTGTTGTTTGTTAAGAAGAAGGATGGCTCTTTTCGTATGTGTATCGAGTATAGAGAATTGAACAAGTTAACTGTTAAGAACCGATATCCTCTCCCTAGAATTGATGACTTATTTGATCAACTACAAGGTTCATGTTATTTCTCCAAGATAGATCTTTGATCGGGTTATCACTAGCTCCGAGTACATGAGGACGATATTCCAAAAACCGCATTTTGAACAAGGTATGGACATTTTGAGTTTACTGTTATGCCTTTTGGATTAACAAACGCACCGGCGGTCTTTATGGATTTGATGAACCGAGTCTGTAAACCATATTTAGATAAGTTTGTTATTGTATTCATCGATGACATCTTGATCTACTCAAAGACTAAGGAAGATCATGAAGTGCATTTGAGGTTAGTTTTAGAATTATTGAGGAAGGAGAAGTTGTATGCTAAATTCTCCAAGTGTGAGTTCTGGTTGCAAGAAGTGCATTTCCTTGGTCACGTGGTTAATCAGAGTGGTATTCACGTGGACCCAGGTAAGATAGAGGCAGTAAAGAATTGGAAAGCTCCTACGACATCGTCTGAGATTCGATCGTTTTTGGGGTTGGCAGGTTACTACCGTCGTTTCATCGCAAATTTCTCTAAGATTGCTAAACCTCTTACCTCGTTGACTCAGAAGAACCAAAAGTATGTGTGGGGTGTGGAACAAGAAGAGGCTTTCCAGACTTTGAAAAATAATTTGTGTGATGCGCCGATATTGTCACTTCCTGATGGAGTTGAAGATTTTGTAGTTTACTGTGATGCTTCGAATCAGGGATTAGGTTGTGTGCTTATGCAAAGAAATAAGGTAATTGCTTATGCGTCAAGGCAGTTAAAAATCCACGAGAAGAATTATACAACACACGATCTAGAGTTGGGAGCGGTGGTGTTTGCTCTAAAAACTTGGAGACATTATTTGTATGGTACGAAGAGTGTCATTTACACGGATCATAAAAGTCTCCAACACATATTCGATCAGAAGGAGTTGAATATGCGCCAAAGGAGGTGGATCGAGTTATTTAGTGATTATGAATGTGAAATTCGCTATCATCCGGGTAAAGCGAATGTGGTGGCTGATGCCTTAAGTATGAAGGAATGGGTGAAACCTAAACGTATACGGGCAATGGGAATGACTATTCAATCGGGAGTAAAAGGAATGATACTGGCAGCTCAGGGTGAGGCGTTCAATCAGGAGAACATATTTGCTGAAAGGTTACATGGTTTAGATCAGCAGATGAAAAGGAAGGGAGACAAAAGTTTGTACTTTATGGATTGAATATGGGTTCCGTTAGTAGGAGGTGTGAGAACAGTAATTCTGGATGAGTGAACATAAGTCCAGTAAACAGTACATCCTGGAGCGAATAAATATCCTAGTGAACCTTGCGAGATAATGTACTGTGGCCAGGGGAAGGAAGAGGATATAGCCACCTCTGTTAGCGACGTGTTTATAGCTTGTGCAAAGGTTAAGAGCTGAACATCAAAAGTACACAAATGATTTACAAGATATGATACATGATACGTCTCAAATTATATATACGTATAATATCAAAGTATAAGAAATTCACTAATAATCCTTGAGGACAAAGAATAAATGTAAAATCTACACAAAATATCGTACGTTAACCGGTAAGTGTTCACCGGGTCGTTTATACCCCAAAAATTATGAATTGAAACCCCGTTTTTATTTGGACAATGATTTGAATGTTTTCAAAGTTTTTGAATTGGTTTTCTATTTCTACAAATGAAAACACATAAAATATGTAAAGGAAAGAAAACAACTAAGCAATTAAGCTATTGAACACAAAAATGTTAACGGGAAATATAAAAACGCAACTAAACGAGCAAGTATATCAAATTTAAGACCTACGAACGCAAATTAAATTCCTAAACCTAAAATATGATAAAAGAAAATTTTATAACAAAGAATTTTATTTTTTTTATTTTTATTTAATTTTTTATGATTTTTAAATTTTTTTAAACTAAATAAATGTAAGAAAAATACTAAACTATGAATTAAAATTTCTAGAAAATTACTAAAAATTACTAATGATGCAAAGAATGCAGGAAAATTACTAGTTTAGAAATAGCTTAAACGAATAAGCTAGTAAAAATCAAAACAGCACTCGAAGTGCTTATTTTTAAAAGGAAACAAAAAGGTGTTAAAAGAATTATTTGTGCACCTTAAGACGTAAAAGTCCCAAGGGCGCAGTGGTTGTGGAGTGTGTGGTGTTAAAGAGGGTTGAGTTATGTTGAGGTCATGGGTTCGAGCCTTGCTCATCCATGACTTCCCTAATTCCCTTTTTTTATTCTGAAAAACTTTTTGAAGAAAGTTATAAAACAACTTATAATAAGCAATTTTTGTGAAGACAGCTTTTTTAATTTCACAAATAAGCTAGAAAACAGCTTAACATTATGACAGATATGACTTAACACTTTTAAGCTTTTTATACTAAACTTAAGAAACTAAGAAGCTAGAATAAGCTAAAACTTGAGCTAATTAATCCACAAACACCTTGAAACTATTCTAATAAGCAAAACTAAGCAAGAATTAAGCAAAATTAACAAGCCAATGTTTAAAAGACAGGAATAAACATTTTGACACAAACTGTTTACCCAACAGTCCAACAAGGACTTTTTGAGCTTATTTTTAAGCAAGAAGACAAAACCTTATGACTTAATAATTTGGAAAACTTTAAAGATTATCCTATAAGCTATCTAAAACAACAATTGAAAAGTATTTTGAAAATCAAATAAGCAATGAAAAGACTAACTGAAAAAGCTGCATAAGCAGATACACTATTTTTTTGATTTTTAAAGTTTTTATGAAAAGACAAAGAACAAATTTGCAGATCTAAAACAGATACTCAAATAAGGTATTTAAACTGAAATAAGCCCTAACCTATCTAATTTGGCCTATAATCTACTTGTGAACTAAATTTTAAATCCTAATTCTAACTTTAACTAGCTTAAATCTATGATTGAAAATGGCTATAAGTCCTAATTACTATCTGATGTAGTTAACCAATATTTAGCTAAAACACAATTCTAGCAATGAAAATCTAAGGACTTGATTTAAACATCATTTAAACACCTAGAACAAGTGTGAAATACTAGTAATAACAACTAGAAACAAATAAAGCACAAAAGCTAATGGATATGAGCTTTATGAACTCAGATTCTAACTAACCATACATAAACTTGATACAAGTTGATCTAAACTAACAAACACCTTAAATCATAGCCTAATAATCCTAAATATGGAATTCAAGTTCAGTTCAAAGGACCAAAAGGATCTTGGCAGTACTAACTCAAGTTAGTACTGCCTTGAGCCAATCACCCCTTTAAATTGCTCAATTCCATATTAAGCTTATAAAACTAAGAATTAGGGCAAAAACTTCAAATATCAGATGATTATTAGCTATTATCAGACCTAATGAACATATTTCAATAATCAAATAAGCAACAACTACAAGCTAATTAAGTATGCTAATATTTTTGGTTTTTTTTAAACTGTTTTGTATCAAAAGCTTGAAAAATTAGATTTAAACTAACAAGTGACTATATTAAGCATTTAACAACTATAATAAGCATTAATAAGCTAATCTGAATAGTACTAAACAAACAATAAGCAAAAATAAGCTAATATGAATAGTATAACTAGAATATAAAATGACAGCAGAGAAATAGAAAAAGGAAAAGAGATGAGTACCTCTACCTCAACTAAACAGAGGTAAATGCTCAACTTAGAGCTGCCCAGGCCTGACGCTCTCTTTTTTGTCTTTTCTAGGGGAGGTGTTTTCTGGAATATTTCTAGCCGTTTTTGGGAATAAATTTTGAATTCAAAATATTTATTTGAATAAAATATTTCTTTTAAATCTAAAAGTGTTTTGTAAAAGATATAAAAATGTTTGTGTTATTTTTATAAAAAGTGTGAGGTTAAATAAAAAAATCATTTGATCATTAAGCATTTGTTTATTCATACCTTTAAATGATTAAATTTTCGAAATGAAAATTTACTACTAATTACTTGTTTACATTTAATTTTTCTTTAATCATTTTTACATTTTGTGATTATCAAAATGTAGAGAGATCGAAAAATATTAATAATGTTTTTGGGCATTATTTCTATCAACAATCTCCCCCTTTTTAATGATTACAAAATTTAGACTCATTACATGAAAAATTAATTTTTAAACAAGTATTTAGTGAGTTTTATTTCCATTTCTCCCCCTTTTTGTAGAATCAAAAAGGCCTCGTCGATGAATATCAGTGAAATCGACGGAATAAATGCTCCCTTTTGATGTGTACTCCCCCTCGTTCGAGGGCACCAAGGAATCAAGCTATGGTGTCTTTGCTACAAGAACAAGTTAGAAGAACAATACCAATTTTTCTAACACATAGCAAAGAAAGGAAAAATAAAATAATCATACTTTAAAGCATAATACCAAAGATCATTCATTAAACATAGAAGTTGTGTATAAAACACAATCATGCATACATTAAATAATATGCTTAAAGCATATTAAGACAGCATACATCAAATTTAAACTACAAAGATCATAATATTCCTAGATTGCCATAGGAAACTATTGGACTTGCTTACAAAAGGAGAGAGTTGGTCATTTATTTAAAAGCGAGAAAAACTTGGCATGTATCATGCTTAGTTGGTTGTTGGTGGAGAGTTTGGAGCGGAGGTGGTTGTTAAAGGATAGTCTCGGTGGACTTGAAGTGGTGGATGTGGTCGAGTGAGAAGAAATTCAATCCAATTAATATCTTCACTTAAAGTTAGGATTTGTTTTTGAGTAAAGATGCAACAAGGGCAATATCCAACATGATTTTCAACTTGGTCTAAGTGGAGGGTGTGAGGCAAGCATGGTGAGTAAGGAGATGTGGGAGTGTTACGTTGTGAGAGGTGCATGGATAATAGGTTTGAAAGTTCTTGGAGTTGAGTAATGTCATTCATGAGCATCTCTTTTCTTAGAGATGGAGGAAGCGGATGTTGAGTTTGGTTGTCACCATGAGGTGAGGGTGGATATTGAGCATGAGTCATATTAGCAACATGTGGATTGATGAGTGAGTGAGGAAGTGGAGGTTGTGTGAGTAGGGTTTGAGTGAAGTTTTGAGGTGTTATGGGAGGATGTCCAACATTAGTGGCATAAGAATTACCAAGTGGAAGTGAGTGAGATTGTAGAGAATCATAGTTTGTTTGAGTGGTAGGAGAGTTCTTTTTAGATGGTTGATTGAGAGGAGATTGTGGTTTGGATATTTGAGTGGGTAAGTTAACATCATCTACATTTGATGTGTTACAAGAGTTTAACTTCTTTCTCCAAACGGGTCTTATAGATATTTTGGCAACCATTGAAGGTTTGGGTAAAGGTTTGTGAGGGGAAGACATTGGAGAAGACAAGATAAGTGTGGAGAATGTGTTGAGGATGATGATTGATTTATAATAAGAGAATTGTGTAATTAAGGAAGGATGGACATGGTTTGAAAGTCAATTAAAGGATGTTGGTGAGTTTAGGGAAATTATAGCTAAGTCTAGGTGAAAGAGGGTCAAAAAGCAGAAAGAAACAGTAAAATACATGCTTTAGGTGGCCGGTCCCCTTAATTGTATGGCCGACCCCTTTAATTTTAAGGGGACCGCCCTTTTGATTTAAGGGGGCCGCCACCTGAAAAGACCAGAATGTTCAGGTTTTTTGTTTTGTTTCAAAAAATGGTAAAGAAGTGGACTGTTTTGTGGCTATTTTGCAGCAAGTCCTAGTTTTTATGACAACTAAAGCTACAACATTTAGCAAGTAAAGGGATAAGCAAGCAAATTCCTAATTTTGTTTTAACATAGTCAAGTCTAAGGGCATAAGGAAAATAAGGACTTGTGGGTTATCATGCATGAAGAAAGGTAAAGTCTTCAATAAGAATCATATTATACAAGTAGTTTTATTACTCTTAATAGTTGTAATTCTCTTAAGATTTCATAAACAAACTTTATGTGTTGTAAACATACTTAAATGAGATTTGTGTTTGCATTTATAAACCTAGTGTGTGCATATTTGCAACAAATGTGGAGTAGTAATTATTTCGACTCTAAGAAAAGAAAACCTAAGAAATAATCCAAGTGCTCCTTGATTTAATGTTGCTCAATCAAAATTGTCAAAATATATATTAGATTATATATTTTGGCAACAAATGCGAGATCATTATGCATGATATGAAAATTGTTTTTGGCATATATCAACAATGTATGAAAATAGATTTTTCATGTTCTCTTAGTCGTGAGAAGGATTTTGTTAATATGTTTTTGGGACTTACGTATATATATGTTAAGTAGAAAGTCTTAAGCCTTGACTAAATCAAGGTTACGTAATTTTGTATATAAATTATCCTTTTGAAAAGTTCCCAATTTACAAATCAAGGTATGAATTTTGTATATAAATTATCCTTTTGCGATAATTTTCCCAAATTTTGAATTTTGTGCAAAAAAGAATTCTAGACTCAGATTTGAGAAAAGAAAAAAAAACAATTGACACTGTCAGATGGGTCGGAGTATAAATTCCCCTTAAATACGGTGGTCGACCCCTTTAATTTTAAGGGGATACACTACCTTAGGTAATAAAGGGGGCCGCCATCAGACGGATATTTTTTCACCTTTTCTGGATCAACGAACCCTGCGGCTGAGAAATTGAGACCTTCACTAATGTGCTGTGGCGAGGAGGATATAGGCAGTTTTCAACGGTCCATCTGATAATTGGAAAAGACGTGGGGTGCTGCTGGAAACATAAAATCCGAACACTCAACATGCGAGCAACGAGCAAATGATTCTTCAAAATCATTACCCTTTTCCTGGAGCTGAACCTTTTAGCAACAAGCGTGCCATTTGTTGCAATTACAAGTCTGATCTTCATCCTTTTGTTCTTCATAACCACTTTTAATGTTATAATCAACCTGGCCAAAGGTTTGTCGACTAGTTCCCCAACTTTAGTCTGTCGAACCGGGATGAAGTTCATCTTGCATTTTGCTTCACTCATCAGAATCAGCCATGGCCTCCTTATTGTTAGTACGGTGTCAACAATACTCACCGTGAGTGCGAACATACACATTTCAATCTGTGGCAAGCTGTCGCTTGTTTAGAACTGGCAAGTGTTTGGATTCCAAACGAACTTGTTCTATGATGATCTCTGGTCCATCGGAAAATCATAGACTTTTTGTGGATTGGAAAATGAATGCACAACGGTATTATCAATGTTGCGTGAGTAAGACTCACCATTTCTTTGTACCCGTGTACAAAAAGGAATGGACAAATTCAGCTTCTATGAAATGATGCATTCGGTGCTTGATCATTGTTGTTTCCTCAGTCGAGACCGGTCAGTGGTTGGATTGTAATATTCTTCAAAAAAAGGACTGAAGAGAAATTCTAACCCTTGAGTGCCATTAGTGTACGAATCTGTCTATTTCTGCTGAAGTGAAAACATGTTTGTCTTCGGGGCAACGGGAAATCAAGAGTGTCCTAATCTACACCTTTTGGTCTGAGGAAACGAGGCACTGAAGCGACGTTTCAAACAGACATCTCTTGACGTTGAATGCGAGGTCTGAACTGTTTGATCATAACACATTTGACATTAACGACGAGTCTTGTGAACTGCTAGTGTCAAACGCAATAGACCATTGACACCGAGGCTTAACTGCTGTGGTTTCCAAGCAACCGTCATTAGACAGTGACGACCGAGGCTTAACTGCTGTTTTCAAACGTTATTGACATGAAGACCGAGGCTTTGATCTGCTGTAACAAACAAATCTTTTACCATTAAGGAAACGGCCTGAATTGTTATTTTCAGCAGACTGTAGAACCACGATTTAATGCTATTCACTTCATATCACACACCACGAAATCCAAGAAAAGAGATAGAGAAATTCGAAATAGAGAGGTATAGATGATAAGATCTGCGAGAGAATTGAATGGAAAAAGAAATTAGATATTGAACAAAGATTAAAACTAGATATTTTCATATGAAAATATCTATATAAATATTTAAGATATTGTAGGAAATACTAAATATATATAATAGCCCCTACACAATTAATGTGACGCGCGGATATATAGACTAGGACCCGGGCTCGGGTTTTAATGCTTGGATTAAACCCAAAACATATACAATAATATAGATTATCATCGATCCGATTCCCGATAATTATCCTGTTACAACATTAACTAATTAAAGACCGAAAGCTCATCGTAGAGTACCGAGCTTCTTGTTCGAAAACTCAAGAAAATTGAGGCTAACAATCTCCCCCAAAGTGAGGTCTTGAACACGGGAACGAGCTTCCTTTATTGACTCAATAAAATTGAGGCTAAACAAGATTTTGGGAAATTGGAAGTGGTTTTTCATAGTACAATAGTTTTCAATTTATTGCCCCCCTCTAGTTTTCGAACTTTACGTTTGACGACCCTTTACTTTTAAAATACGTGAAATAATTTTTGTTTAAGGATACTTCTAAGAGTAGGACTTGATCATATCGACCGTGGCGACCGGGAACCGACCAACGTATTTCGTCCGGTCCTCGGTCCATGCTTTTTGTTACATTCGGTCCCGTCAGTCCGGATCCTGGTCGGTCTTACAAAAAAACTCGATGATTCTGGTCCTTGAAAAGATCAGACCGGACGAAGACCGAACCGACCGACCCGACCGGACTGTACCGTACCATTTCGGTCCGGTCTTCGGTCCGCATTTTTTGGAACAAATTTCCGTAATTCAGTCCCGGTCCGGTCCGGTTTTCGAACCGTGAGCACCCCTTAGTAAAAGTACAAATTTAAATTTCACTATAGTTGATAACCTTCACTCACCTTTTCGAACACACGCGCATTCAACGAATGCTTACGTAATGTAAATTGATAGTGGGGCAAACCTTCTGTAAATAATTAATAAATTGGAGCTAGAATTCAACACGTTTAGTTGGAGAAAATTGTATTTTCTTCTCTATTTTTTGTTTTGTAAATGAAATGAATTTAATTTTTATTTTGGCATAAGTCAAAATCGATGAAGTTAAGTGTCATGTTTAATTTTTATTAGCCGAAGTATGATAGTATTAGAAGTTAAGTCGTTTGTATTTGCTTGAGTCCCAAGCAAGTCAGAGCTGCTTATCTCTTCTAATTATATTAAGAGTTGGTTTTCTTCCCCCTCATCTTCTATAGAAAAAGAATGAAGGAAGGTCTTAAACAGAATTCATTTATCTTATCAAAACGTTTGTTAAGGGGTGATTATCTGGTGCATCTATTGCTTAGTTTTACTGTCGAACATTATAGCTACTTTATATTGTGTGTTTCGTCTTTAAGTTTCAAAGTTCCGCGCTAGATTTTCAGGTTGTTGTTGGTCGATCAAATTGCAACACTAGAAAAAAGGAGGGGGTTTTATCTCCACAAAACAATTGAAATTTAAAAAATGCGTTCAGTTAGAGAAACATGTGTTTGTGTTTTTCATTTTGCGAAATGAGAAAACATGTTCAAGTGTTGTTTTTTTCTATTTTAATTCTCTCTCTAATTTTGTAATATTATGAGGGTAAAAGCTACAATATAAATATCAAGCTATTTTAAAATTTGTACCAACTTGAGACACTTACGATGTGTTCTTGAGTTAAAATTTGAAGGGAAAAAAAATAAAAGGAATGTTTTTTTGTTCTTGAGGTTTTTTAAAGAGAGGAAAGGAAGTGGAAAAGAAGATGAAAAGAATTTTTCTTAAAAAATCTTTTTCATTTTTTTGGAGAATAACAAAAAGAAACTTTAAAATATATTATTTAAAGATTAATATGCCTTTTTTAAAGGTTTGGCACTAACCATGGCATACATGTAATTTGGAACAAGTTATTTTTCTCTTACATCAACTTAATAACATGATTTATAATTTTTTTTTCCTTTATCTCGGGAACATATTGTTGGAATATGTCCATCGTAAATAAATATATGTCCGAATTATTTATTCGAGCCTAAAGGGACGCACACGTTAATACGTAAACAATGTTTAAATAGTGTTTTAAGTAAACAATAATTAATATACTAGTTATAAGTTTAAATGTTAAACATAAGGGACTAATATGTAAATCGAGAAAAAGGAAAGTGGGTTCCCCCCCTCTCCCTTTGTAACCGGCCATACACACACCCTTTGGTGGGCTTGGGCTTGATTTCTTTTCCTCCAAGATTTCTAGCACTATATAAGGAGGCCTTGGGGTGCATTAGGGATATATGTGTGTTTTATTGTTTGCTACGAACGTATTGTGTGTGGAAGCTTAGAGGGATCTTCTTTTAGATCTTGGGGTTTCACGCGTTGTTATTATACACACGCGTATATTGAAGACGGAGTTGTCGGTTACCTCTTAACGGTGTATCGATTCGAGGTAAAAGGTACATATCTTCAATATCTTGTTAATTATTGTATTCTACATGTAATCTATTTATTCCGCTGCGTACTCGTGATATTTAATACTTAATAGATCTAAAACTCAACAAATATTTCGGGCTTGGTGGGCTTACTCTTGGTGGTGGTGTTGAATAGTTTGGGCTTGGTGGGCATACTCTCAGAGGTGGTGTTGCCGGATTTGGGGGACTTACTCTTGTTGGCGGTGTTGCATAGTTTGGGCTTGGAGGGCTAACTTTCGATGGTGGTGGTGGTGTTACATTTTTAGGGTTTGGTGGGCTTACTTTTGGTGGCGGTGTTGCATAGTTTGGGCTTGGCGGACTTACTTTTGGTGGCAGTGTTAGACATTCCGGGTTTGGCGGGCTTAGTCTTGGTGGGGGTGTTAAATGCTTCGGGATTGGTGGGCTTACTCTTGGTGTTGGATATGTCGACAATGCTGCATAAAAAAATATATATATCAGCGAAATGATAATTTATTTCGCTAAAGATTATTCATGAGTATATAAACGACCTAAAACACAAGAAAAATGTATACATCACCAAAAGAAGCTTTAGAAATATACAAACGTGCTAAAATGATGATTTATTTTCGCAATTACTAATCTTAAGTGTGTAAAATAATATTTATTTATTTATTTATTCATCGTTTAAAAAAAGTAATTTTTATTTGGTTCACATTTTTATATGTGAGGATTTAGATCTAAAACAAAAGAAAAAATGGCAGGAATAATAAAT
>BQNB010159691.1:0-14885 GCA_026074375.1 Tanacetum coccineum | reverse complement strand
TTGGTGTAACGAAACAAACATATAATGAGTTTATCAAAACAAAGGGAAAGGCTCAGCATGTTGTACTATGGATATCTTGCACTAAAGATGAGTGCAACAAAGGGTTTAACAGGGGGATTTACTAATAAGTATAAAAAGTCAATATACACTATACATAACATGAATGGATGGGCTATTTGGGGTTAATCCTAAAATTTGCCTTTTATCATAGCTACACCGACTACACTAGGTGAAATGCTCATTATCATGGTCTCAAAAAGATATACTAAGCCAAGTTCTAAAGTCTACTACAGCCACCGACACACTCATTTTTATTGAATTTATGTATAAGGTGAAAACGGAAAGGCTTATACTCATACAAGTAATTATAAAGGGTAGGTATGCTCAGTAAAGTCTTAACTAGTTAAGTAATAAAAAACATGTCAATATCTTAGTAATGCAATATTTTTTAGAAAAAAACTAGAAAAATAAAGGCAAGTATAATCAAATGGGTGTCTATTTCTAATCCCTTCCCCCCACTTGAGTCAAACAAAGCATATAGAATAAAATTTAGAAGGGTTAGAAATGAAACAGAAAACTCCCATGGATTTGCTCAGTATGATGAAGAGATAGCATGCTTTAAGCCATGCTCCAAGTCTGCTTCCTCGAGCGATATCCATAATCATAAGAAACTTGTCATCATCATTGGTATAGCATCCAACTAATCCGGCTTAAAAGGATTCCTTGCAGCTAATAACCATCCTAGCACCACTCCATGTGCATCAACCTGTATAGTTGTAAGAGAGACTAATACCAAAGCATAATTTCGGATAAAAGCAAAATAAAAATGTACAAGATATTAATACAAGAGATACAATCCTAACTTACTTTTATAGGCATCACAGTTGCATTTAGCGTATGTAATAAGCCTTTTAAACCATTCGATGGCCCGAGTAGACGAGTGAAGCTTTTGAGGGTTTTTAGAGAACATACCCATAAAGTTTATTTTCTAATTATACACGGTTTTGTAAAATTTCATATTATTTTGAAAAATAATTTTTATTGCAGGAGTGAACTATGACGTAGTCCATAGGTGTAACTACGCCGTAGTTATGTGGAGTCATAAATTATTTTAAATATATTATACCAACTACGGCATAGTCCATGGGTTGAACTACGCTGTAGTAACAATAATTACGCCGTTGTGGTTGTAATCATCACTACTCTTCTTCACATAATCACAAGCTAATATGATCACAAGCATCGAACTCTTCATTGTATTACCCTGCAAATAAAGTTAGTAACACACAAAACCAAACTAAATGCGAAAATAAAACAAAACATAATCAAAAAGATAGGCATAAGGTGCCTCTCACGTATCGCTTGTTTTTGTTCGAGTCACGAGCTTGACTCCACCCTTATTTATTAAGCAACATGGTGTTCGTCCCCTCAATTTGGATCAAGCATAGGTGGAAGTAGCAATAAACACCATTCGGGTGTAAATTTGCTACGGGGTAGGGAAATGATGAATTAAAATCATACCATGAAGGAGATGTCATTTCCCTCTTTACCTTATATGGTTGTGTGGAAACTAGAAGGGGGGGTGAATAGTTTACAGATTCATTTTACGTTTTAAAAGTTTGCTTTCAAAATACTTAGATTTGAGTTGTATGTTCAATCAATCAACAATATGAATCAACAATGTAAATATCTAAACTAATACTAAATGACAATGACAAAAATATAAAGAGATAAGGAAAGGCACAATCAAACCAAGATACCAAGATTTATAGTGGTTCGGCTACGAAGCTCCTCTTCGCCCTACTCCACTCCTCGAGTATCCTACTCGAGATTTCACTATGTCAACAAGCTCCCTTTAGGTGGAGAAAACCGTTTACACGTCGCTTACGTTATTTTTCGACACTAAGCTAAATGTCGAGTCTTAATCTTAACTAGAACCAATCTACCACTTCACAAGCACTACACAATCACAAGATCTAGACTATCACATAATCTGAATCACATAATTACACAAGATAATTATAATAGATATTTGATACTTAGAAGAAGAGAGGAGAGATTAGTAAATAACAATTCGTTTCTTAACAAATATGAATATTCTTCTCTTGCACTTGCTAGAGAGGAGAGGAGAGATGAGAAAAAGAGATTGGATCACTTGAAACAAGATCAAACAATGTTAGTGATCAAGAGATTTAGTGAGAGAAAGAAGGTTTTTAGAGAGAGAAAGAAGACTAGAAAAATTCGTGCAAAGAGGTATGTTTTTCTGCCAGAAATAGTATAGTATTTATAGACAGGATTTCCAACGGCTAGCTGGCGGCGATCCCGGTGGTCCCGATATATCTGGGGGCCGTCACTAGACTACGCTCTTGTTTTTGTCTTTTTGTGGGGAAGGTTGTATCTGGTATAGAAGCTTCTATTTTGGGGGGGAAGACCATATTCAAATTTTATTATTTAAATAAAACATTTTCTTTTACTAAAAAGTATTTTTGTATATTGATTTTGTAGAAATACTTTTGTGAAAATGTAATGGTTAAGAAATAAATATTTTCTTGATCACTAATCATGCTTAATGATTTGTTTGTACATACCTTAGGTGATCACTAATCTTAGAAATGGAATTTTACGATTAATAATTTGTAAACGTTTATTTTTATCGTAAACGTTTTTATATTTTGTTATTACCAAAATGTTGAGAGGTCGAAAAATATAAATAACGTTTTTAGACATTATTTGTATTAACAATCTCCCTCTTTTTGATGATGACAAAATATAAACTCATTTTGTATAAAATTAAATGTTTCAAGATTATTAATGAGTTTCATTCTATTTCTCCCCCTTTTTTGTCAAATTCAAAATGGATGATCGTCGAATTATTGTAGAAAGAAAGAAGTCGACGATATCAAGACTCCCTCTTGATGTAGGCTCCCCCTCGTTTGGGGCACCAAGGGATCGATCTTACGAAAATTGTTTGCTATAAAGCAAAGTTAGAGGTACAAGTGCAAGACATATATCTTTAAGCATAACACTAAATTTAAGTCACCCATAAAAGGGTTTCATTCAATAATTAAGAAACTCATACAATAGTAGACATAACTAATTAACTCATACAAGAAGACAAGAACTTATGCATAAAGTTAAGTTAAACAAAGAGTATTAATACTACATAAATCTTAGATGATTCATGATTCATAGGAGATGACTTTTGAGCAAAAGGTTGGGGTGACACATTATGAGATTGTTGAAAACATTTTAAGGTTGAAGTGGAAAGTGTGAAGTGATTCCGGTAGTGAGAAGATACTCAAAATGAGCAAACATGATGTTCATCTCATCTCTTAAAGTTAAGAAAATATTTTGGTGTGAGAACAACATATGCATGCTGACCCATGGTAGTCATGATATTTATAGTAAAGAGGAGTAGTCATGATATTTATAGTAAAGAGGATGGCCTATGATAGGTGGTTGAGGTTGTGGTGGAGATAGTGGTGATGGAGTATCAAGAATGTGATCAAGAGGGGTGATTGGTGACAAGGAAAAAATGATGTCTAAGGAGGGATGACTTTGGAGTGGATGTAGATGTGAGGGTCTTGGAGGTGCATCCATTATATTTTTAAGAAAAGAATTAGATGGTTGAGGAGAGGGTGTGTCATTAGAAGTTAGAGGTAAAGATTGAGGTTTTAATTCAAATGAGAAAGAGGTAGTACCAAATGTAGAAGAGGTATCTTTGGTTGATGGATTTTTTGATGGTGCATTTGGTGAAGATGGAGAAGAGGAAGTTGTTATGGTAGAAGGTGTGGTGGTAACATCTTCATCACTAGAGATGTTGACAAAGAGTTGTCTAGGTGGGATTATGGTTAGTTTGATTTTCTTAGAAGGATTAGAGGAGGAAGCTTGAGTGGAAGCCATAGAATTAAGATATGAAGAAGATCAAGATGATAAGAAGAGTGGGAAGGATGGATTATTTAATTAGGAAGCATATGATTGAAGAGGAAAAATATGAGGGTTAAGAAAATAGATTCTGAAATTGGTTTAGCAAAATGCAAAAAGTATAGTTATGTCTAGTGGAGAGGATAGTCAACTGCACAGAAAACCAAATAGTCACAGTAAAATTTGCGTGACTCTGATGGCGGTCCCATATATATGTGGCAGTCCTAGATATGTTTGGGGGGCGCCCATTATTTATGGGGGCTGTTCTCTAGAGAAACAAAAATTTTCTAGTTTTTCCTAATTTTTGTAAATCCTGTACAGAAAAAGTTTCCCAGATTTTCCTTTTTATAGTCAATTCTATTTCACCATGAATCATCTAATACTTAATAATCAAATTCACAAAACTAACTATCCTAAAATCTATTAAAGAAGCACATATAGGCATATTAACTAAGAGATGATCATGCATAATATCATATAAGTAACCATAGTGTATCAAGGTGCATGCAAGCAAGGATTTAGGATGATAAAATGAAATGATCATCCAAGGAAAGTTATGTTACCCGTACTACGTACTATGTTACTACTAAATAGCATAAGTTTAATTACCTAATCATAATAAAGTAGTAAATATAATTAATATTGTCATATAGCAATTTTCCAAATTTCTCACTTCTTCTTCATGTTTCTCCACAAGTTCTTGAGGCCTTTCCCGATTGACCTTAATCCACAACGATGCTCATCTCGTAATTAAAGTTGACGGTTGATAATTTTGGTTTGGCGGGTGTAAAATGGTTCCATGTCAGGGTCAATGTTTGGTGGGTTTTGAAAGACTTGAGGAACCTCATTTGTTAATGAATTAACAAAACGAGTGAGGGAAGGAGTGCTTGTACGCGAGGTCCCTTCGTCATTTCCATCATCATCATCATCATCGCTGAGATGAGAGAAGGATGGTTGATCGAAGGCGGAGGAAGAAGAAGTGGAGTGACGACCTCTTCTCGTGCGACAATCCTTTCTAGTCTTTCGCTCTTGTTGAGCGGTAAGAGGATTCATGACATGATTGTACAAGACATAAGACTCACTGACCAACTCAGGACTTTCACTCATGAAGAATTTAAACAAATGGGTTAATAACATACCATAAGGTAAAATTAACCTAGCTTGTTTAGTGACCCACTCCATTCGTTTGGCCATATTACAAGCGAGGTTGAACTTTTTGGATCTTGCAATACAATAGATCATGTAACAAAGACACGCGGGAACATGGTCCCGATTACCCCCTAGACAGAGAACATTTTCCCAGATAATTTCTTCTAAAGGCTTTAGGGTTGACACGATTTCACGAGTGAAATTTTGATAATCTTGAACATCAATTTTTTGCCTATGACGGGTTCGAGTGACCAGACATTCTCGATCATTTTAAATATACGAAATGATGTCATCAGGAGAAGAAGGGTTGGTTTGGTATGTACCATCCCTAGGAACACCATATGCCAATTCGTCAAGTGACCACTTGTCGGTAAAGACACAAGCACCCTCACAAGGTATGTCAAGAATTTGAGCAAATTCTTCAAGAGTGTAAGAAAAGAATTGATTTTGAATTACAAATTCGATTAATATTTGACCTTCATCGGAATAGTTTATTTGATATTGACTATAAAATTCAAGTATGAAGCGAGGATAAATTTGGTCATTGATTTCAAGAAGACACTCAAACTCAAGAAAACTAAAGGACCGAACCTAGCGTAGATCCGCAAAGTCCTCAAAAACCACCTGACCCTCATGAATGTAGCAACTTTCAAGGTTTCTTAGTCTTTCTTTTAAAGGTGAACGGAACTCACGTGAAATTATTGAAATGTAGTGTCTTGTATTTTTATGGTCTTCAGATGATTTACTAGGCATGATTACCTAGAAAGAAAGTATTGAAGTCACATTTTATTATCATTTACTTGTAGTATTGTATGGACATTGTTTCTAGTGTGTGCCTAAATGTGACAAATATGGAGTAACGATTAACTCGACCTAGAAATAAAATCCTAAGAGTTAACCCAAACGCTCCTTAATTTGATTTTGCTCATCCAAACATGTTAAAAATTACATATGAATTATGCATGTGTTTAAAAACGTTTTTAAGTTGTATTAACAATGCATAACAACAATTTTATTATTTTCCTAACATGAGTGATTTGGAAATAAAATTAGGGTTTTGGTTCGAAATCAATTTTTTGACAAACTCACTAGTGTATGTAAATCCTATGTCTAAGGGAAGCATATTAGTTATAAATTATATCCTAGTAGTCCTAATTGTACAAAATTAAAAGAAAATGGAAAATCCCCAATTTTAATTTTTGTGTTCATCATGAATCCTAGACTCAAATTGAGAGAAAATAAATGAAATGACTTACAATTGATGATCTTTATAATGTTAGGAATGATTATAAGTGTTGATTTGATCTTCAATTAGTGTTATAGTGGTTGATTTTGAGTTTTGGTGGTTTTTGGGTCGTGTTCGTCGCACCAGCAGGGAAGGGGTATGTTTGGTTTTGTGTTTTGAATTTTTTTGTTAAGTGTTGAAAATTAGCCGTCTGCTGGTGGTGGTCCCATATCGATCAGGGGGCCGCCCAAAAAGGGTTTGGGGCCGCCTGAGATATGGGGGTCGCCTGTATCATAGGTTTTTGTACTTTTAAATTTTGACACGAATTTACAAGGAAGGATGACTAATTAATTTGCATTTCACGAATTAAAAATATTTAACAATCTTCGGATGAAGTTGTTAAATTGTCACGACAGAGAATGGAACACAGACTAGAATCGAAACTAGAAGAAGGGGAAGCAGACTAACACGGATTATGGAATGTGTTCCATCATTCCTAAACCAAGACGTAGATAGTTAAATGATTCACGTTTAAGGGGTTTCGTAAGGATGTCGGCGATATTGTCGACGGACGACACTTTCTCGATTGAGATATGTCCTTTCTGGACATAATAACGAAGAAAGTGGTGACGTATTTTGATGTGTTTAGTACGAGAGTGTTGCACCGGGTTTTTGCTAAGGTCAATCGCGCCTTTGTTGTCGCACATGATCGGAACGTCGTCGAGTCGTACATCGTAGTCGATAAGAGCTTGTTTCATCCATAGTGCTTATTGACATGCCTTTCCAGCGCTTACGTATTCGGCTTTGATAGTGGATATAACAAGAGTGGTTTGTTTCTTCGAGAACCAAGATATCAAACAACATCCCACGAACGTACAAATACCGCTAGTGCTCTTTCGGTCCACAAAATCTCTCGCATGATCAGAGTCAGCATATACTACGGTTTCTATGTTGGTCCCCTTTGGATACCATAATCCTAAGTGCGTAGTGCCTTTAATGTATCGGAAGATACGCTTAACCGCTTCAAAGTGAGAGGTTTTAGGATCCTCTTAGAAGCGGGCACAAAGGCAAACACTAAACATGATATCGGGCCAGCTTGCCTTTAGGTATAATAAACTACCTATCATGCCTCGATACTTGGTACTATCTACCAACTCACACTCTTCGTCTTTCATGAGTTTAGTATCGAAGGACAAGGGGTTTACATTGGTTTAGAATCTTCTAAGCCAAATTTCTTAAGCATTCCTTTAATATATTTAGATTGATTAAGAAAATTGTAATCCAAGGAAGAAGTTAAGTTCACCCATCATGCTCATCTCGAACTCGTCATGCATGATTTTGGCAAATTCATCACACATATCTTGACAAGTCGAGCCGAATATAACATCATCAACATATATTTGAACGATGATGAGATTTGAACTTTTCTTCTTAGTAAAAAGTGTGTTATCTACCATTTCTATTTTATATTCATGTTTAATAAGGAGAGCTTTTAATCTATCATACCAAGCTTTGGGTGCTTGTTTAAGACCGTATAAAGCTTTCTTTAGTTTATGAACATGATTCGGTTTCTTGAAATCAATGAATCCCGGAGGTTGTGCCACGTATACCTCCTCATTGATAAAACAGTTCAGGAATGCACTTTTACATCCACTTGGAATAGCTTAAAATTTAAAGCGCAAGCATAAGCTAATATTATCCTAATTGACTCAAGTCTAGCAACTGGGGCATAAGTTTCATCATAACCGATGCCCTCTTGTTGATTATAGCCTTGAGCAACTAACCTAGCCTTATTTTGAGAAACAATACCGTTCTCGTCTAACTTATTTCTAAACACCTATTAGTTCCTATGATTGTCATATTCCTAGGTTGTGGAACTAACTCTCAAACGTCGTTAGCAATGAATTAATTTAATTCTTCTTGCATGGCGACTATCCAATTTTCATCCGTTAAGGCTTCATTCACATTCTTAGGTTCTATAGTTGATATAAAACAAAAGAAGTTACTTTTGTTTTGGGCTTGTGACCTAAGGGTTCTTTGGTTAAGGTTTCCGATGACATTTTCTAATGGATGGTTCCTAGATTCCTTAATATTGACTATTTCGTCAATCTCTAAAGTTTCATCCTCAATGTTATTTTCTAGGTTTTTCTATTTGGTAACCTTAATTGCTTCTTCTTCATCTAAGTCATCATCCACCAAGGGTGATGTATTAAAGGGTGGAGGAGTTTCATCGAATGTCACGTTGAGTGATTCTTCGATTTTCCTAGTGTGTTTATTAAGAATGATGTATGCTTTACTATTTTGGGAGTAACCTAAAAAGACACCTTCGTATGACTTTGAGTCAAACTTGGTAATGTAGTCTTTAGTGTTTAAAATGAAGCACTTGCTTCCAAACACTCTAAAGTAATCAAGAGTATGTTTCCTACCTCTCAAGAGTTCATAAGGTGTTTTTCCTAGGATGACTCTAATTAGGATTCGGTTGAGAATGTATGTTGAAGTATCTACGACGTTACACCAAAACTTTTGTAGTAACGATTGCTCATTCAACATAGTCCTACTCATTTCTTGAAGTGCCCTATTTTTCCTTTCAACCACGCCATTTGATTGAGGAGTGCGTGGAGCCGAGAAGTTATGTGTAATTCCATTGTCATTACAAAACTCTCCAAATTGCACCTCATTATCAAATTCCCTACCGTGGTCGGTTCTAATTGACACTATTGTACATCCTAATTAGTTTTGAATTTTCTTACCAAATATTTCGAATTGATCGAAGGCTTCGATTTCATCCTTAAGGAATCTAGTCCAAGTATACCTAGAGTAGTCATCTACTATGACTAAGGTGTAGCGGTTTCCTCCGTAACTCCGTACGGAGGATTGACCGAAGAGATCTATATGAAGGAGTTCTAAGCATCTAGTCATTGAGACCATATTCTTAGCTTTGTGACTAGCATGAGCTTGTTTTCCAATTTTGCAAGCATCACAAAAATGTTGATCAATTAGCTTAGGTAAGTTTCTAACTAGTTCATTAGATTGCTAAAATTGAATGAGACAAAATTATTAGCGTGACCTAATCTCCAATGCTCACAAATGTAGAGTTTTTCATTAATTGTTGCAGAAAATTTAGTCTTTTTGGCTTATTTCTTAATCTCAATCACCACTACCCCACACCATATAAGCACTTCTTTGTAATGCCTTTACTATAACCTTACCATCCTTAGTAATTTTCACTATCATGGGTTTAGAGAAAAGTTACTCTACGTCTTATTATCACATATTTGTCTTCACTATTAGCAAGTTTAAATACCTAAGTTATCAACATGTTCTACATTATCTATATTAAGGGAGTCATTAAAAATCGTACATTTGCCAATGATGTTACCGCGAAGATTACTACCAAAAATAATGTTACCTCCATTGTATGCCTTGTAAGTGGAGAAGAGATTTCGGTTACATGTTATATGTTTAGAACACCTGCTATCTTTAATCCATTTGTCGGGTTCCAAGTCGACTTCAAGGCATATCTCATTTGATGCTTGAGCTACGAGACATGTTTCGTCTTTGATATTTTCATCATCTTCTTCACCGCTATCGCTCCAAGAACCTCCAACGAATGCTCTTTGGTTCTTGTCTCTCGGTGGTTTTGGACATTCTCATAGATGATTTGGCCGTCTACCTCATCTAAAGCACTTCCTTTCACCCTTGCCGTTTTTGTCGTCTCGGCTTCTTTGAACGATCATTTTGTTGTTCCTTGGTTGTCTAACGAATATTCCTCTTCTTTTGAAGAACTTCTTAAAGTCTCTTACCGCCATGACGTACTCTTCGTCTTCACTTCCGGAAGTCGAACATTCCTCATCACTAGATTCTTTCTTAGCCTTTAAAGCTAGAGATCTCCTTTCTCCTTTAGCTTTGACTATTTCAGAATCTTTCTTGATGATCATTCTTCATGGAGTTTGGGTTTAAGTCATCAAGAGGCGATAGTGATGTTAGTCTCTTCGACCTTCAATCGTCGTGACTTTGCCTCTCCGTTTAGAATGTAGTGCACTAAGAACTTCATAACATAATTCTTGTTAGAATAACCTTGCATTCAGAGCTTTTAGCTTGTAATAATAGTGTTAGATCTAGCATAATAGCCCAATATCTATAGATTCGTTTCGAAAGACAAGGGTTAATATTGTTGAACCAGAAGGTCGATCTTGTTATCTTTGACTTGGCTATTACCTTGATAAAGTTTTCCAAATTTCTTTTGCCGTATTACACATGAAAATTCTTTCATATTCTTTTCTTGGCAAAGCACTGTAAATAACCATTTTGGCTTCATTATTTTTCGCAAGCCTTCTTTTAAGATCATCAGTTTGTTTATCAAAAGGGACAACCTCATCAAGTTTGGTTTTCGAATTTTGAATAATGGGCTTCGAACATATCACGCTGGGTAATAACGTACCAAAGATCTAATCTTTTGACGTTAACATATGTCTCGAATCTATTTTTCCAATAAATAAAACTATCAACTTTCAAAAAGTGGTGTGTTGTCTTTGCTTGGACTGCGCCTTCATATATTTGTCTCGGTATTCCATAGATCTCGATCCAAGCTTTATAAAATACAATATACTTTTAAAGATCTTGACGTGACCTTGGTTTCTGATACAATTGTGGGAGGAAACTAGAAAGGGGTGAATAGTTTACTGTTCGGTTTTACGTTTTAAAAGTTGCTGCTTTCACAAAATACTTAGATTCGAGTTAAATGTTCAACCAATCAACAATATAAATCAACAATATAAATATCTAAACTAATACTAATTAACAAACACAATAATACAGAGGGATAGAGAAAAGAACCAATTCAACAATTTAATATCTCAAACCTCTTCGCCCCTTCTCCGACTCCCAAGTATCTACACGTGATGTTCACCTATGTCAAACAAGCTCCCTTTAGGCGGAGAAAACCGTTTACACGTCGCTTACGTTGTTTTCTGACACTAAGCTAAATGTTGAGTCCTAATCTTAGCTGGAACCAATCTACCACTTCATAAACACTACACAATCACAAGATCTACACTATCGAATTTACACACAATCGAATCCACAAATACACAAGATATTTACAGTAGAAATTTTGTAATTAGAAGACGATCGAGGCACGAGTTCACTAAATAACAATTTGTTTCTTTGCGATTTGATTGTTTTGTCTTTGTGCAACTTGATAGAAGAATGAGAAAGATGAGATGAGATTGGATCACTTGAAACAAGATCAAATAATGTTAGTGATCAAGAGATTTAGTGAGAGAATGAAGGTTTTTAGAGAGAAAGTTATCTGAAAATCTTTGTGCCCAAGAAGTTTGTTTTATGCAGCATAATGCTGTTAGTTATGATTTTCAACGGCTAGCTGGTGGCAGTCCCGGCGGTCCCAAATATATCTGGGGGCCGCCAGACCTATAAGGGGGCCGCCACTAGACTACGCTTATGTTTTTGTCTTTTTGTTAGGAATGTTGTATCTGGTATGGAAGCTTTTATTTTGGGGGGAAAACCAGATTTAAATTTTATTATTTAAATAAAACATTTTCTTTTATTAAAAAGTATTTATGTATATTTATTTTGTAAAAATACTTTTTGGAAAATGTAATGGTTTAAGAAAAAATATTTTCTTGATCACTAATCATGCTTAATGATTTGTTTGTACATACCTTAAGTGATGAGTCTTAGAAATGAAATTTTACGATTAATAATTTGTAAACGTTTATTTTTAACATAAACGTTTTTACATTTTGTTATTATCAAAACGTTGAGAGGTCGAAAAATATAAATAACGTTTTTAGACATTATTTTTATTAACAATCTCCCCTTTTTTTATGATGACAAAATATAAACTCATTTTGTATAAAATTAAATATTTCAAAATTATTAATGAGTTTTCATTCCATTTCTTTTCCTTTTTGTCGAATTCAAAAGGATGATCGTTGAATTATTGTAGAAAGAAAGAAGTCGACGATATCAAGACTCCCTTTGATGTAGGCTCGCCCTCGTTTGAGGCACCAAGGGATCGGTCTTACAAAAATTGTTTGCTATAAAACAAAGCTGGAGTTACAAGTGCAAGAGCATATTCCCAACAAGTAGCAATATAGAAATTCATGCAATAACACACAAAGTAGTTTCATTAATCACATGGGAAACTCATAGAAGAGACATACAATCATTCAATGAAAATAGAGCTAAGACGAGTCAAGGGATAATTAATTTAAGAATTACACTACAATCTAAACATACTAGATAGGGTAGATAAAGATAATACTACATAAGTCCTAGATGATTCATGATTCATAGGAGATGACTTTTGAGCAAAGGGTTGTGGTGACACATTATGATATTATTGAAAACATTTCAAGGTTGAGGTGGAAAGTGTGAAGTGATTGCGGTAGTGAGAAGATACTCAAGATGAGCAAACATGATGTTCATCTCATCTCTTAAGGTTAAGAAAAGATTTTGGTTGTGAGAACAACATATTCATGTTGACCCATGGTAGTCACAGTAAAATTTTCATGAAAATCAGGTAGTCACAGTAAAATTTTCATGACTCTGATGGCGGTCACATAATTATATGGCGGTCCCAGATATATTTGGGAGCCACCCCTTATTTATGGGGGCCGTTTTCTGGTGGAGTGGAATTTTTCCAGTTTTTTCAAATTTTTGTAAAACATGTCCAGAAAAAGTTTCCTAAAGTCACTCTTTTGCAGTCAATCCTATTTTATCATGAATCATCTAATACTTAATAATTAAATTCACCAAACTAACTATCTTAAATTCTATTAAAAAGCACATATAGGCATATTAACTAAGAGATAATCATGCATAATGTCATATAAGTAACCATAGTGAATCAAAGTGCATGCAAGCAAGGGTTTAGGATGATAAAATAGAATGATCATCCAAGGCAAATTATGTTGCCCATACTACGTACTAAGTTACTACTAAATAGCATAAGTTTAAGTACCTAAGCATAATAAAGTAGTAAATATAATTAATATTGTCATATAGCAATTTTTTTAAATTGCTCACTTCTTCTTCATGTTTCTCCACAAGTTCCTGAGGTCTTTCCCGATTGTCCATAATCCACCATGATGCTCATCTAGTAACTGAACTTGACGGTTGATGATTTCGGTTTGACGGGTGTAAAATGGTTCCATGTCAGGGTCAATGTTTGATGGGTTTTGAAAGACTTGAGGAACCTCATTTGTTAATGAATTAACATAACGAGTGGGGGAAGGAATGCTTGCACGCGAGGTCCCTTCGTCATTCCCATCATCATCATCGTTGAAATGAGAGGAGGATGGTTGATCGATGGCGGAGGAAGAAGAAGTGGAGTGACAACCTCTTCTCGTGCCACAATCCTTTCTAGTCTTTCGCTCTTGTTGAGCGGTAAGAGGATTCATGACACGGTCGTACAAGACATAAGACTCATTGAACAACTCAGGACTTTCACTCATGACGAATTTAAACAAACGGGTTAATAACATACCATAGGGTAAAATTAACCTAGATTGTTTAATGACCCACTCCATTCGTTTTGCCATATAATAGGCGAGGTTGAACTTTTCGGATTTTGCAATACAATAGAGCATGTAACAAAGACACGCGGGAACATGGTCCCGATTGCCCCCCAAACAAAAAACATTTTCCCAGATAATTTCTTCCAAAGGCTTTAGGGTTGACACGATTTCATGAGTGAGAATTTAATAATCTTGAACATCAATTTCTTGCTCATGACAGATGCGGGTGACTTGACCTTCTCGATCATTTCGAACATACGCAGTGATATCATCAGGAGAAGGAGGGTTGGTTTGGTATGGACTATCTGTAGGGACACCATATGCCGACTGACCACTTGTCGGTAAAAACGCAAGCACCCTCACAAGGTATGTCAAGAATTTGAGCAAATTCTTTAGGGGAGTAAGAAAAGAATTAATTTTGAATCATAAATTCGATAAACATTTGACCCTCGTCGGAATAGTTTATTTGGTATTGGCTATAAAATTCAAGTATGAAGAGAGGATAGATTTGGTCATTGATTTCAAGAAGACACTCAAACTCAGGAAAATAAAACAAAGACCGAACATAGTTTAGATTCGCAAAGTCATCAAAAACCACCCGACCCTCATGAATGTAGCGACTTTCAAGGTTTATTAGTTTTTCTTTTATAGGTAAACATTATTCATGTGAAATTATTGGAATGTAGTGTCTTGTATTTTTGTGGTCTTCAGATAATTTGCGAGGGATGATTACCTAGAAAGAAAGTACTGAAGTCACATTTTATTATCATTTACTTGTATTATTGTTTGGAAATTATTACTAGTGTGTGCCTAGATGTGACAAATGTGGAGTAACGATTAACTCGAACTAAAAGTAAAATCTTAAGAGTTAACCCAAACGCTTTTTAATTTTATTTTGCTCATTTAAACAAGTCAAAAAATACATATGAATTATGTATCTTGAATTTTGTTCATGAGATCATTATGCATGTGTTTAAAAATGTTTTTGAATTGTATTGACAATGCATAACAACAATTTTATTTAGTTCCTAGCGTGAGTGATTTAA
>BQNB010159690.1:0-14885 GCA_026074375.1 Tanacetum coccineum | reverse complement strand
CTTTCTTCTATTGTGTACTGCTCTCTTTCTTGCTCTTGAAGCTTCTCAGCAAGAAGTCTATCTGCCTCAATCCTTTCCTTTATATCATCAAAGTCTTTTATAAGTTCTTGATTTGCAGCTTGTTCTTCAGCTACTCTGTTTCTCTCCTCTTTAGCTTCCCACTCTTCTTGCACTTTCCTAGCCAACTCTTCATTACTTTCAAGCTGCTTAAACTTTTTCTCAGCTTGAGGAATATCATCATCTTCACTTTCAGATTCATCCTCCTCTTCAATCTTCTTCTTTACTTTGTCTTTTGGATCAATCTTTAGAAGAGGCTTTAATGTCAGAAGTGATCTTATAGAGGTAGGTCTAGGTCTATCAATATCTTCAACATCCTTCAACTCTACACCTTTCTCTTTTTCTTTAGAAACAGCTTTGGCTTGACTCATGTTGAGGAGAAGTGTAGCTATTGTTTCATCATCTCCAAATATCATAGAATTGGGTGTTTGAGTGGATGTTTGAATGGGTTGAGTAGCAATTTCATCCTCATCTTGATCTTCAGTACCTTGTATTTGATCATCAGTACTTTCAACTTTCTCTTCAGTACCTTCACTTTGTTCTTCAGTACCTTCAAAGATCTCTTCAATACCTTCTCTTTGCTCTTCAGTACCTTTAACTTGGTTCTTCAGTACCTTCAACTTGTTCATCAGTAGTAACTTTGGAACCGTCAGCACTAACTTTTGGTCTGTCAGTACTAACTTTTTCAAAGTCGGTACTAACTCTTTCCTTGTCAGTACTAAACTCCTTACTTCATACTAAGTCTTTCATCATCCCAACCTCCTGTCTTCATTCCATCAAATCTCTTTACCTCGACCCTATCACTTGAGCATTTTCTTTTTCCATTTGATCAATTTTATCTTCATGCACTTCATCAAACTGAGGATCTCTTTGAACTGTTGATTCTCCTTTTGCAACCTTCCTCCCTTGTTTGGATACAGACTTCTTGTGTACCCTATGCTTCTTTTAGAAGCTCCCACCCCCCTTTTTTTTTTTTTCCCCCCCCTTGGGGGAAAAAAAATCTTTTCTTGCAATGAGAACAGTCTTCAGATATCTTTTTGAATGTTGATGACAGGTTTTGCTTTGCATCTTTACTTTGTGATCTTAGCCCTTTCAGAAGTTTTTGATTCTTTGGCTTGAATCTTAACCCTGTACGACATAGACAGATACAAAGATCATAGACATTTTGAAGAGTCATTTCATCCTCATTCCCTGAAAGGGATGTATCATTGGATGAATGATCTTCAAGATTCTCACCAGAAGGTTCTGGGATTGAATCAGGAATGGTAGGAATGGGTGAAGGTCTTGGGAATGACCAGTTGATGCTCAAAGGTTACTCACTTGGTTGAGCAGAAGATGAGCTAGGCAGTGACTCATTTGGGACTTCACCTGTAGGAGCAGGAGAGGGTGATGATTGTTCAACAGATAGTCTTTCTGTGGAAGCACCCTCATCCTGAGTTGGTTGGACCAACATAGTATCAAACAAAGGTGTAACTTTGCCTGAAAAGTGTTTGCCCTTCTTAATCATAAAAGAGAAAACTTTACTAGTTAAGCTATTTACAAGAAAGTGATCTAACGGTACAGATATACTAGCTAATTGTGTACCTAAAAATATAGAAATAAAACGAGGATACATTACAAACTTCTTCTTTGCCTCTAGATGTCTAAGCATACCATCAAAAATTAATTTGGAAAAATTATACTTTTGACTAGTTGTTAAACAAATTACAACAGTGGCAATATTTGTAGGAATTTGATCCCAATAGGTACTTTTAGAACTTAAACAATGATTAATTGTGTGAAATAAAAACCTCCATTGGGGTGAAAACAAGGCTTTATTAAATGTTAACACAGTTAAATACCTTTCATATCCCATAAGCGAATAAGTCATTAAAGATAGCTTGATTTGTAATGTGTCTATCCCATCAGCATCATCAAAAAATAAGATCAGTATTCGGATAATGCCTCAGAGATAGACACTAACTTGCCAGCTACTTTGGGTATTATGTACCTTACTTTGTGATTGTATGGACTTAGCAGACGTCCAAAACTGTTTAAAGAATGTGGTCGATACTACAGGACTTACAGTGAGCGCATGAGAAATATAACTTCTCCGAAGAAAATCAATGACTTCATGAAACTCAACATTCCCTTCAGTCTTTTCTAAGTATGCGATCATGTTGTGCTTAGGACAGGACTCAAGAGCAGCCATTTTGCTTAGTAGAGAGAGATCGTCGGTAAGAGAGATTAGGGCTTGTAATGTAGAATGTCAGTTAGAGAGATTGCTTGAGTAAGTGTGCGATTGAAATGGATTCTTATAGGTTTAGGAGACCTAATTTTAAAGAAAACGTTCCAATTTACACTTTGTACCCTTGGCGGTATTTTTCTCCAATGACTCTTTAGCGGTACAAACTTTGCCCAGCGGTACTAACTTTGCATGGTCGGTACTAACTTTGTCCAAACAAAGAATGAACAATGTAAGTATCAGGAATGCTTCAGCACCATCAGTAACTCTTCTCAGTGACTCTCTAAACCTTCTTAAAGCGTTGACAAGCATCACTTCTAGCTAATATGTATCCATAGAATAAAAACAAAAATTTGTAGACTGACCCATCTAACCATGACTCACTATTCAGGTGGTTACTGACCCATCTAACCATGACTCACTATTCAGGTGGTTGAACAAACCTCCCCTCACCATCAACACATACTAACCATTTTTACCTGGCACACACCGCTCCAATGGTATGCATCCTCTTTGTTGTCAAACATGACATAGACCCGTCTCTTGGTGGGATGAACCACACCTGCAAATACTCTTTGGATGGTCTACATAATCTCATGTCTTCAAAATGCTTCACAAGAGAATTCTTACACTTAAAACATAGGTCCTAGATAACTGATTAGGTACAACATAGTTTCTTGGTCCAGTTGCTACCAGAAGGTGTACTGACCACTTGTTGGTACGGTTAGCTATGCTTGCTTGATAGTGATTGAATGTTGATGGGTAGAAAGGTGGAGTATAAGGTTTTAGGGGTTTCTTGGAACAAGTTTGATTTACCATGGTGTGTTTTACCTCTTTTATCCACAGATGACCAATGTAGCTTATGGATTTATCATCCCTATTGAAACAACCAAGAACTGAAATCGGCTAACATCAAATGCCTTGGTTAGTAAATCAGCTACATTGTCATTTGTGTGAATCTTAAGCACCTGTATGAGTTTCTTCTCATATGCATCTCGAATGAAGTGGTGCCTAATTGCAATATGCTTTGTCTTCGAATGATATACTGGATTCTTCACAATGCAAATAGTGCTTTCATTATCAATGTAGATTTTTGTGTTCATGAAGTTGAACCCATAGTCTAACATTTGATTTTGAATCCATAAAACTTGCCCACAGCAACTTGCAGCAGCAACATATTCGGCTTCTGTTGTAGAAGTGGCCACAATGGTTTGCTTTTTGCATTGCCAAGTAATGAGTCTCCTGCCAAGAAATTGACAACCTCTTGTTGTGGATTTCCTGTCAAGATTTGCTCCAGCATAATCACTATCTGAGTAGGATTCCAAGTCAAATGAAGACTCTCTAGGATACCAAAGGCCCAGTGAAGGTTTTCCCTTTAGGTACCTAAAAATTCTTTTAACAGCACTCAAATGAGAGGTCTTTGGAGTGACTTGAAACCTAGAACAAGCACAGACTGCAAACATAATGTCAGGCCTAGAAGCAGTCACATACATTAAGGAGCCAATCATTGACCTATAGAGATGGACATCAACATCACTGGCTTCCTCATCTTTGACTAATGGCTTCTGAGTCCTCAAATGTGTACTTGGTATTCTTAACACTTGCAGTAAATCAAACTTCTTCAGGATTCAGAAACATAACTTATCGCTGGCTATAAAAATATCCATCTGGTTTCTGTTGACTTGTAGACCAAGAAGAAAGTGAGCTCTTCCCATGAACTCACTGAAATCTACTCTTCAGCAATGCCACAAACTCATCACAAAAAAAAAGACTTCTTGTAGACCAAAGAATATAACAATCCACATATACTTGAACTAAAATATATCAATTTTGTCCCTTCTTCTTTTTCAGGAAGTGAGTTTTAGTCAATTGTCCCTCTTCTATATCCATTCTTTAACAAGAAAGTGGATAAAGTTTAGCATACCATGCGTCTGGGAGCTAGATGTATACCCATACAATCATTAACTCACTTTGTTAGACTCTCTCAAGGAGACTTAGATCTTTGAAACCTGGTGGTTGAGAACACTGATACTTCTTCACAAGCAATCTTTGCCATAGAGAAAGTCACTTTTCACATCCATCTGATAGACTAAAAAGCCCATATACGAGGCAAATCTAAAAAGATCCTTAGGCTCAGCCTGAGCCACAGGAGCAAAAACCCATGCAAAGTCTATTCCTTCCTCTTGCCTGTGTCCCTGAGCAACCAATCTAGCTATGTTCCTGCAACCACTTCCTCTTCATCCTTCTTATTTTATCGGTACAATCCCACTTTGTACCCGATAGCCTTTTTTCCCATAAGGCAATACTACTAGGATCAAACTTTTTGAATCTCAAACTGCAACATTCACTTGCATAGCAACAACCCAGCTTATCTTCAAGAGTTTCTGAAATCTTCTTGGGTTCATGTTGAGATAGAAAACAAGCAAACAAACAATGATGAAAGTCCTTATGATTGTTTCTCCTTTGCTTTTGAACATAACTAACAAATGCATGAGCTTCAGAACTTTTATTTACTTTGCTTCTTGTTTGTACTGCTGATGTTGGATCTCCTAGAATAAGTACTGAAGGATGAGAGGGATTAATTCTTGATGTGGGAATAGGACTAACATTCATAACTGTTTCCAAATTTGTGAAGTCAGCCACTGCACCCTCATCATCATAAGATGAATGTGTAAAGATACCATCAATAGTATCTTCATGAATACCCTCAAGTGGAGGTATTTCTAAGTCATCTTCTTGGGAATTGGTGGTGACAGAAAGAGATTGTCCCTTATTAGTGCTGGCAGTACTAACTGGTATGCTAACAGTATTAACAAAGTTAGTACCGCTAGCTTTAGCTGTTGTGCTAACAGTACTAAAAATGTTAGTACCGCTAGGCTTAGCAGCTCTTTCCTGAGTTACCAAGTTCTTAATCTCTTGTTCAAAATCCTTCCTGAGAGCTTCAGCTTCCTTATTAGCTTCCTTTTCTTGCATTTGAGTCTTGGCAAATTCATCAGAAGACTTGTCTTCTCTCTGGACGTCTTCTCTTCTAACTGAATTTGAAGAAGATGAGTTTGTGGAAGAATAAAGGAATGCCATATTGGCATTTCAAAGCAGTCTTGATCAAATTCATCTTCTTATGAGAATCCCCCAGGCTTCAAATTGCCTTTGAACCTGAATTTTGGTTGAGATTTCTTGTTGACCCTAGCATGAAGGTTAGCTTGATTCTCTGATCTAACATTTTTGATGATTTCATTGAATTATCAAAAATCCAAGGTCAAAAAGCCAATATGTCCTTTCCCTGCAACATTGGTTTGTTCTCTGAAAGAAATTATGTGCAGGTTTTCTTCAACTCTTTTGGTTACTAAATTGTATACTCTAAAAGCCTTGCTTTGTAGAGAATACCCAACCAAAAATCCCCTCATCAGATTTTCAAACAAACTTGCCTAAGTGGTCTATGGTGTTCAAGATGGTCACAAAAAATTAAAAGCCACCCAAAAGGTTCTAATATTAACTTATAATTGTGTCTAAAACCATTTAAAAGTTTATAAGGTGCCCCCCCCCCCCCCCCCCCCCCCCCCCCCCCCCCCCCCCCCCCCCCCCCCCTCTTATATGAGGCTTGGTCACTAATACCACTGTTTAGAACATAGCACATACAACTCCTTCAGCCCAAAAAGTGTTAGGTAAAAATGAATCTGCAAGCATGGTTCTTGATGCCTCAATAAGGGTCCTGTTCTTTCTCTCAGTAACTCCATTTTGTTGTGGAGTTCTAGCATTGCTGTATTCCCTCTTGATCCCTTTTAACCCACAGAATTCAATAACATCCCTGTTTTTAAATTCTGTTCCATTATCACATCTAATAGTTTTAACCTTTTGATTCAATTGGTTTTCTATTTGTCTTATAAAGTCCTTAAGGATTGCACTAGTTTCATCCTTAGTTCTTAAGAAAAATGTCCAACTAAATCTGCTAAAATCATCAGTGATAACCAAACAATAGGTCTTATGGTTTATGCTTCTGACAGATGTAGGTCCAAACAAGTCCATATGAAGTAGTTGTAGAGTGTGGCTAATAGAGCTAACTAACTTGGCCTTACAAGAAGCTTTGTGTTGCTTTCCTTTATGACAAGCAACACATGTGTGGTCGTTTTGAAAAAGCTTTGTAGGTAGACCTCTGACAAGGTTTCCCTTCACAAGTCTGTTCAGGTTTTTGAAATTAACATGACCCAACCTCCTATGCCATAAGTTAGATTCATCAGTTGTAGCCTTTGCAATTAAACAAGCCAAACCTCCTAAAGGAACAATGTTCTCTAAATTGAAACTGTACATATTGTTTTGTCTGGGGACTTTAAGTAATATCTGATTTTCATCAGGTAACTTAAAATCAGGAGACAAAACAAGACATTCAGTGTCAGTAAACAGAACCTTGTTCTTTTTGTCACACATTTGTGACACAGAAAAGAGATTGAAAGGCTGAAGTTCTTTCACAAAGCTTACATCCTCAAAATCTAACTTACCAGTTTTTATTTTCCCTTTACCAGTAATATAGCCTTTACTACCTCCAAAGGCAACAGGGCCACCATTGAAGTCTTGAAAGTCAGCAAGGTAAGCCTTGTTCCCTGTCATGTGCCTGGAACATCCACTATCAATTATTCCTTTATTCTGTAGATTTCTATGTGGATTATCCTGCACATTTAAAAGAAAGTGATTAGACTCTCTTAGGGACCCAAGCCTGTTTGGGCTTGAGTCTGCCTAGTGGATCTTTGAAAGTTGAATAATTTCTAAGGCTACTCACCATAGTATTTGGAGAGAATATTATAGTTTATCGCATTGTTTCTCCCATTTACAATCTGCTGAGACTTAACAGAGGGAAAACAAAAAACATTGACCCATTTTTCCCCAACAGTACTAACTTCTTTTATCTTAACAGTATAAACCTTTTGGTTTGAAAAATTTGTTTTTAGTACTGTTGTTCTTTTGAAAGGCCTTGATGATGGTGAATGAATCTTGTGAAAAATATTTGCTGGTCTAACATCATTCACAATGGGCTTATCAGTATTAACTTTCAGAGCAGTGCTAGTTAGTACTGCTAGTTTAGCAGTATTAACTGGATTATTTCTAGTTCTTGTTTGTACTGCTAAAGTAACAAATTGATTTTGTTTATTTACCCTTTGAACATTTTGCCATGTTGGTTTCCTCACCCTTGTATCATTACCCTTAGACATATTTTGTTTGCTTAGTTCAACTTGTTTAGCCAATTTTACATGATAATCACAATCTCTTATTAAATGACTAAAACTACCACACAGATCAAAACATCTCTTTCCTAGTAAACCCATTTCTTCCCAACTCCTTTTTTAACCTTAGGTTTTTATGACTATGTGTAGACTATTCTTAACATATTCCCTAGGAGTATATTACTTGCTTTTAGCAAAAACTAGTGTATTCAAGACCCTTTAGGTTTGTACAGTCACACACTCATCATCACGTCTGAATTCATAATCCTCAATGATTGACATCAACCATACCTTAGGTTGATACTTCTATATTTGAATTCATTGAACAACAGGTTCAAACACTAATTCCAAAGGTTCTGTAGTAATGTTAAGTCACAACAGGAAATCAAGTTCATTTGTTTGGATTCCAGGTTCACTTGGTTGATCTATTCTGGACCAAAGTGTATAATTGTGAGTCATCTATTTCAATATCAGGTCCAGAGGGCAGATAATTCCCTGTCATGGGTGGTGGTACAGCATGCATTTCACATGTTTCATTAAGCCTTTTATGCAAAGTTGTATTTTTAGAATCACTTTTATTGCACTTTAAAGACACTTTGCATAACTTCATTTTCATAACTCAAAATCCCACTATATCTATAATCACCATAATACCCAGCCCAAAAATATCCCCTGCACTCATAAGAATAATTTGCAATTTTACCAGATATTGAAGAATGATTCCATTGTCTACTAATACTTACAAATCAACTTTTCCTTTTTTGAGCTTAGCCAACCAAATGTCAAATGGTATGTAAAGCACATCTGTTATTGTCACTAAATCATTTCATAAATTTGATTTTTTGTTCATACCAAAGTTGACCTTGTTGATGGGCAACTAATTGTGCTTCAACCTTTTTAAGAGCTTGAGTATAAGCCTTTATTTCTATGCTAGCATCACTAAGTTCCTCTCTCTGAACATCATATATTCTTTTAAGGTTGACATAAGACTCTTTACACTCACAAGAACAGGAAGTTACCTGTGTGTTTGATCCTGAAAAAAAAAGGGGCCCCTTTTTTTGCAAGCCAGAAAAACATAATTTTCATACAACTCTGAATGAGTTTTCCAGTCAACCACATTCTCCATCAACTGTCACCAAGCTTTTAGACTCATCTTTCTTCCAGTTTCTGCTCCCATAATTTATTTCCAACATCCATCCATCATTATATCCAGTATTCCATCCATGCCCTCCTCCTGTTTTCTACTCTGTCTACACTCTCATTGCATAATAGCCCTATTTTTGTGGCAGTTGAAGCTTCCACTTTGTATTTATATCAAAACCAACAGTTTCTTTGCATCAAACTGTAGCATTCTACCATCGTTCTTGTAAAACTTCTTTATTCTCATTGGAGATCATTCCTACTTGCCATTTTAATCCATTTTTCTTCAAGGTCATATTCATCAACCTGGACTAAGGTCCGCTCATGGATCCAGTTGAGGAGTACTAAGATTGACTTGCAAGCAGGAATAATGATGATGTTTGTTCATGGCTTTTGAGAATTATGACCAAAGTATTGGAAACCCCATAAGCGTACTAACATCATTAGTACTGCTAGGTTATCAAAAACAAATGCTATATATTTGCAAGTTGGAAGTTGATGCAGTAGAGCCTTATTACATCATTTTCAAAAGACTCTTAGATTTTAGTACAAGCATACAAAACTGAGACTTGTCCCATAACCCTTGGTTTGTTTCCTACCATGATTAAGGAAACCTGTAACCAAGCAGAAGGTAGAGATCTTAGAAATTTCTGATTTTGCATCTTCATAGATACAACACCTGCTTCCATGAATCTCAGCTGAGCGAGAAAGACACATGTTTTTTGTATTAAATCATTTGGTAACTTAATGTAGGGACGTAGGACCTCAGGAAGTTGTTCCAGCACATAAAACATCTGTTTTAGACATCATTTTTAGTCATAGGACTTACAAAGACGTGTTTTACATTTCCAAGCTTTTTGAGAATATTTTCATTCAAGCTAGTATACGAGGTATATTTAACAACAAAACTAATACGAATCAAGTAACAAAACACTTTTCATATTTAATCCCCCTTCATGGGTAATTTGATACATGGATCGTACTCTATTTTAAAAACTATTTGTTTTGAAAACTGGAGCGACGTGGCTCTGATACCAATTGTCGAAACCGTAGAGGGGGGTGAATACGTTTCCATTTAAAAACTTTATATCTTTTGTATCAAATTACCAATCAAGTTTGACACAATATGTTGATTATAGATCTACAATTACTAATACATAATCTAACAATACAACCACACTCACAATATTCACTACAAAGAACTACACAACGATAAGTAAAATGATATACACAACAATCAACGCAATCATGATCACAATGCAAGTATTAAAGTAAAGCACTAAATGTAAAGAAATAAGTAAAGCGAAAGGTAAAAGAAAATGCAAACCGAACATGATGATTTATAGTGGTTCGGTCACGAAGCTCCTCTTCGCCCTACTCCACTCCTCGAGTATCCAACTCGAGAGTTACTTCACAAATCAACAACCTCCCTTTCGGCGGAGAAAACCTTATAGCGTTGCTTACATTATTTTTTGACACTAAGTTGGATGTCGAGTTCTTCTTCGGGTACAACCAAACCCGTTATATTTTATGGCCCAACATAACAAACCTTGTGTTTTATGGCCTAAACACATAAACCGTGTCGCTTACATTATTTTTCGACACTAAGCTAGATGTCGAGTCCTAATCTTAGCTAGAACCAATCTACCACTACACTAATGTATTTTAAGGCCCAAAATACTAACCAACCCACAATCAACCCTTCTAAATATACACACCATTCGGATCTATGCACTACTAGAGATTGGAAGACATAGACTCGATTTATATGTAACATATGTTATAAATGAACTAACTAGACTACATAACTTCGTATCTTGATGATGATGAAAGTCCTTCTCTTCCACTTGAGGAAAGGAGGGAATGATAGAAGATTTGATCATATTTAAACAAGATTAACCTAGTTGAATGATCAAAGATTTAGAGAGATTTAGTGAGATCTAGAGAGAGAAAGAACTGAAAGAAAATCATGCAAAAGAGTTATGAAAATAGTTAGAGGTGACCCACTATTTATAGGAGCTGAAAAACAGCTTGTCGGGAAACGACGGTCCCAGATATATTAGGGGGCCACCGGATATTTAAGGGGGCCGCCAGCCTATTTAAGGGACCGCCCCGACATAAGCTCCTATTTTTGTCTTTTTGTGGTGACAAACTTGTCTGCTGAAAGTTTAACATGTTTTGGGGGGAAAAGAACCCGATTTTGAATTTTAAAATAATTACCACATAAAACATTTCTTTATAATTAAAATAATAATTTGTCTAATTAATTTTGAAAAAATTATTTTGTTACATTTATCAAAATATAAAGTTTAAGACAAAAACTTATTTCTTTGATCATCCTACAAGTTTAATGCTTGTTTGTACATACCTTATATGATTTACGTCGGGTGTAAACCAATGTCTGTCTTGATGCATACTTGAGACGTCGAGAGATGTTGATGCATGTATACATTGATGATTTGTGATTACGAGTAACTTGCGCACTTTACGTTACGTATTACAAGTCACATGTTTGTCTTCACCAAAACATAAAAAAATCGTATAGATAAAATATCATAATATTTGCACGAACACATTAGTATACATAAGCTCGAATCAATAAGTAAATAAATGACTCGGACCACAATAAGTCTCCAATACGCCATGGCTGATGGAGGATCCAAAATATATATATTAAGCTTAAAAATAAGCTAATAAGCTACGTATCTTATTTGGTTATCACCATAAGCTATAAAAAGAGTCCACGAATATGCAACATACAAGGTAAATAGTTAAAAAAACACCTCCCTTGTGTTTCTATTTCTAGCCGTGAGCTAATAAGCTCAAAATAAGCTATCCGAGCTTAAAAATAAGCCAAAATAAGCTTTATACAAAATAAACTACATAGCAAATATATATTTTTCAATCATCACAACCACAATATCGAAACTAGCAAAACCTCTTTTTCTTTCCTTTTATTTTAGAACCAAACGCATCATAAATAACCATTTTTAAACTTTTCGCTTTCGATTTTAAACTATCGGGCTGTACAACTAACATCTATGCATCATTAACAGCCCAAAAGGACAAGTAAAATTTAAATTTGAAAGACTTACAAGAATGGTCTTCAAAATAATTTTCTACGCGAACCGGACAACCAAACGTTGTTTTAACAATAACCCGAGCACTATAATCAACCCAATACTCCAAGAATCTTCATGTTTTTTTTATCAAAGTTTGAAAAATAAAGAGTGTGTGTGTGTGTGTGTGTTTTAGGTCAGACGCAAGAGAGGAGAAAAGAGAGAACACAAATGGCTTTTGTGTGTGTTGTTATGAAATGTGTGTGTGTTTGAATCATATAAGATAATTACTAGTACCTCCTTGGGACCAAGTAGCTAAAAATAAGCATCCTTGTCCCCCTCCATTGTCTTGAACTAAGATAGGATCCTAGGGAGTCTTTGTTTTGTGTCGGGTTCACTTAAAACTCAAAAACCGTGATCGTAAAATATTTCCCAAAGTTACTTAGCATTTTTATTTATCTTAAAAATACTTTTCCAATAACTTAGAGTATTTACTTGACATATTTTCACATTTTATTCCCCAAAAACTCATTTTGAACATTATCGGAAGTGTCGGGACTCGTTTTTGGCATTTCACACTATCCATGGTGATGTGTCGTTGTGTATGTGTTATTTATGTGTCAATTTTTACTATTTATTTTATGCCGACTATACTTAAAAACAACACTTTAACGGGCAGTGTACCCGGTCAGATGGAGTTTCGTGGTAAGTAGGGTGTCGATCACTAAGAGCGAGAGCATTAATTCCTAATTCTATCAATATTTTAGTTATCTAAGTTAAACTTAAAACTAATGCAAAAGAGGGTTTTCATCCTGAGAGACTGGCATGAGGTTTAGTTATCTAACCTAAGGTTTTGATGACAAGTAAAGCAATAAACACACACAAGAAGACAAACAAACAATAGAGAAGCAGTCAAGAAATAATGTAAGGGAAACGTATCAACCAAGAATAATCTGATAAAACGCAGGTTTGTTTATTTAGTGCAATGATTGTCTTATCTCAAAGGGGCATATCATTCCTAAACTTAGGCGGTACTTCTTCGTAAGACCGAAACACACTAATCATGTCACAATTAGACGCATCCGCATAAAGAAAGCATTTTTTGATTATAATCTATCTTAGGAGATTAAGAATGGTTCTCTTATTAAACCCTAGCTAATGGAGACTTTACCCACTTACTGTTTAACGGCTCTTTATATACTAGTAGTCCACTGTCCGAGTCCTTCCCAATGGAATAAGAACGTACTCGTTGATACCAAGGTCACCTTATGACTCAACTAAGCTCACTAAACTAAAGGAAAGGATAGGTCAATATTTGTGATCCTATGATTCTAGATATATAAATTGCAATATGGAGAGCTATCCCCGGACTCTTAGCTAACCCAAACAACCCCAAATTTGCATGCGCATAAATATGTGGACTAGACCCGTTGAATGAAAGGACCATACTTAAGCACGTAAACATGATATAAATTGATAAACATATCAACACTCAAGATATATAAAGCAATCAACTAAACATTAGATCTTAAAACACATGACTGATACCTAAAGGTATCAGCCGATAGTCATTGTAAAAATACACACGGTTTTATATATGAAACGTTTACAAAAATAAACCTTAATCGAACGTGATTCTTTTGTGCGAAGATTACAAGAGTTTTTCCTATAAATTCTTGAGTCTCTTTTCTGACCTCTAGGCCCTTTATTCGTCCTATTGGTCGACTTGTGGTTTAGGATACACTGCATACCTAAAAACTGAGTTTAGTCGTCTATTTACAGAGTCGGAATCGCGTCGATACGCCAGTATCGGCAAATGTGGGATACGGCGTATTGGATTTCTTGGAGTAAGGACCACGTTTGATATTTCCAGAATAATTTATTATTATATTGGTAATACTACGTATTGATGTCTTTTAATACCGGCGTATTGGGTCTACAATCCATCGTGGTTATATTGAAGCGTAGGCACGGATACGCCGATATCTCTTGATTGATCGCAATATTGATGTAAAACTATTATTTCTTTCTCCGATGACCAAAGTATTATTATACGTCGTATCGTTGATGTGCTACGGTTATTCATTCAAATTCAGGCAATTCTTTTGATTCGTCAAGTCTTAGATAACTACGTATAGGTCTATAATAATAGGCGTATTGCTGTTAGATCAGTAAACTTATCTTGAACTCCTCATTTATGCTCCACAAATGCTGCCTTTTTAGTCATACTACACCAAGTAGCCATAATTACTGGCAATTCATAAAAACAACGATTAAGTAACAATCTTTGCATAAATTATACAAAATGGGTTAATTACATGGGATAAATGATGCTATAAAATAGACGTTATTTGATGTCATCAAATATCCCCCCACTTGAATCCTACTTGTCCTCAAGTAGCCTTTAGAAGTTTATAAAAATGCAATTAAAACAAACGCGTATAAATACAAAAGATGAATATTAGATTTATCAACGTCGTCAAAGACTTGAAAACACAGGGTGTTATACTTGTCCTCAAGTAGACATTAGAAAACTTATGAAAATGTATCCTAACCGTAGTCAAGGATTTTTCCTTTAAGCAATTATTCGTTCAATTACTAGTACACAACCAAACACCTCACGAAATAGGAAATGAAAACACTCAAATCACTCAACTAATCTATGTGGTAACATGTAACTAATTCACTCAATTGCTCGGTCGTGACGAGTGTTCTATCATAAGCTTGGCAAAGACCACACATACACACCCGTAATGACGGGATAGACACATGTGACTGCTCACTCCCACCTCGAATAAGCTAAAGAGTAGGAATAGTAGAGTAATATAGGGTATGGATTTTCTAACTTTTACCAATAGTAATAAACCAACAAGGCAGCTGAGACATGCATACATGGCCATAACGATGAATTAGACATGCACGCTCGATCACATCCTCATTCGCATAAAACCCATGGTTAATGATTAGGAAAGGGAAATAAATTGTTGTTAAATTAAAATTACAAAACAAACAGACTAAGTCCAAAACAAATAAGGCACAAGTTGCTAGACACTTTTTCCCGACCGTTACCATGAAAAAGACACAACTATGTACACACGTCTTGATCATAGATCAAAAACAACCTAAGTTGGCGTTCCCGTAATGGTCAACTTCCCAATCATCCCATACTTTACATACTTTTACAAGACAGGT
>BQNB010159688.1:0-14885 GCA_026074375.1 Tanacetum coccineum | reverse complement strand
AAATGTTTTGAGGATTTGTCCTTTTGTCCATCTTTTGACTGCTTTTGACTGAGGCTTAGATTCTTTGGCTTCGGCTTAGACTCTTCTGATTCCCGTGTCCGTGCTTGCCCGTTTTTAATTATTTTCATGTGATTTTTGATAGACTTATCCATACCTGCATACACAAAACATAAATACAAGCATATTTTTGCCATTTTTGGTCTGTTTTGGGTTTAATTGGGTTATTTTAGGTACAAACGGATATGTGTATTTTACACTTATCAAAACCTTAATGTCAATATCTTCATTCTCCCATTTTCACAGCCCTCTCTCCCAACAACCTAACCCTAATCCTTAAAAGAGCCGCCACCATTAACCACCAAGCCACTTTTTTTGAGAAACAAAAATGTAATAACCGCCTCTTTCAATCTTCATCTCCATCACAACCACTCGTATTACATCTACATTTTTGCCATGAAACGGCTCATCTTCCTCGTATACAACCGATCTGTCATTTCCGGCGGCCACCACGAGTGCCCCATTCGTGTTGTTATCAACATCATATTAATTTGGTATCTACAAAGTCAGGTTCAATTCGAATTTTATTTTTTTATGTGTAGATCAAAATCGATTTTCTCCCTTTAACATCTTAATGGCTATTTTTTTCTGGGTTATTCAGGCAGACGTCGCTTTTAATTTTATACTTCTTGGAAAAGTTAATTGAGTGTAAGTATGTTCTTTGATTCGTGGATATTTTCTTCACCCAATGAGAATTAAAAGTTGTTCGTTAATTTGAGTGTAAGTTGTTCGTTTAATTTTGAGGACTTTTGTTCTTCATTGTGCTTTCAGGACCCAAACGAATAACTTTATTGTGGCTAATGATGTATGGGATATTCGCTTATCAAAAGTTCTCATCAGTCAAGGTTCTTTACTTGTCCACATATATAATATTCTTTTCTTTTTCTTTTTTTAAGTGAATTTTAACCTTAAGCCTAGCAATTTTGGTATCGTTTTTTGATACATCATTGATTTTTTGAATTAAACGAAAGGAACTACCCAACTATTATATTATTGGACTTAACCTTGACATTATAGTTATGGATGAGATGGGTTTGATTTTTTTGATGACTTACCTATGTTCCAATTTGACTAGCACAATGAAGATTTCGATTTGAAATGATCTAATGACTAGATTATGCTTATTCAAGCTTCAAAAGAGATTATAAGAACAATACTGATGTTATTTAGTTCCTTTTACAATCAATTTATATTCAAAGGAAACATATTCTGTTATATGATAGCATTAGTCAAAAGTAAATTTATATCAAATAGTTACTATCAAAATTTAAGTTCTATAGGTTCTGAATATGTTTATCTTGATATATATTTTTGAAAGAGGGAGCGTGTTTTTGTTGCTTTAAACATACGTTCTTGATTGAAGTTTATGTGATCACTAGAAACATACATGTTTTTGGAAAGTGTGCATATATGTTCTAATAAATTTGACGAGAAAGCACATCGTGCACATATGTTCTTGAGAGGGTAATCATTTGTTGCTTAATTTATCATATCTGATTTACTCAAATAAATGATCATGTGTTATGGAATTTGATAATAGTTCACTTTAGTTTACATCCATTTTGTTGTAAATGAGTCTCATGGGCTCATGGCTCTTAAACAACCCATTTAAGAATAATGTTATATGCGTTTATCACTTTATGCCCTCACTTGTTTAACAAACATTCTTTTGACTATATAATTGTCAGATTGCTACTAAAGATAATGATGACTATATGGCAGATCGCAACTGACGTAGATGGTGGATGATGAATATGATGAAGAAATATTAAATCTACAAATGCATTTGATTTTCAGAAGGCGTGCACATATGTTCTCGAAAGGCGTGCATATATGTTTTTAGAGACGTGCATATATGTTTTTAGAGACGTGCACATATGTTGTGAAGAATTGATAATACTTTTGTTTTTAAATTGTATTTTATTTAATATCAAAATTTGTATACGATATCTATGTTCTTGATTTGTTATAAATTAGAGGTAACATGTATATTTTGATGGTTTTTGTTATAAATTTTAAAAAATAAAGAACGCACACTAGAAACATATATGCAATTTCATTATTAGCAAAAAAAGAAGTTTCATGGCAAAACAATTGTATAAAAGAAAAAAAACACATACGCACTTTATTTTTTTTAAACTTGTACGCAAGAAACATATATAAATTTATAATATTTAAAAAAACATATATGCACCTCATTTTTTTGAAATATATTTGCTAAAAAATAAAAAAATAATTCTGAAAAAAATAAAAAAATAAAAAAATTAATTCTGAAAATTTAAGGCTTAAAAACGTTTTTTTTTAAATTCAAAAAGAAAGTGAAAATATGTTTGACTATTTTACCCTTTTGAATTAAATAAAAGAATTTAATAATACTAAATTCTTATTGGTTCAAAGTTGGTTCTGTAGGTTCTGTACAAAAAAATAGTTCTGCAAAGAACGGTCCCCTATATATATTATATTATATATATATATATATATATATATATAAATACCATTAAAAATTTATCTAATATAAAAAAAACACTTTTTATGCTTGAAATAATTTTTCTGACTAAATATTTATGTAATAATTTTTTTTTTTAAATAAATAGTAAAATTCGGGTTATTCGGGTCAACCCGAGAACCGAACCGAATTCGATTTTCGGTTCTCGGTTCGGTTCGGTTTTCGAGTTAACCTAAAAAAAATTAACCGAACCAACTAACCAAACAACCCGATAACCGAACTGATCAACACCCCTAATTTGGTATGACAAATTATCTTAGCAAGTTCACATTTCACAGTTGAGTTTGAACCTAAAATTTGAAACCTAACTGAAATGAACAGATTTAGAACCAAACGATTCTTTGAAAATGTGTTTCGGTTCAAAGACCCTACCGGAAAAATGGTTTATGGTTTGGTTTCAGGTTTTAAAAAAACGAAAATAAAACCAAAGACTCAACTAGAACAATATTAATTACTTCTTTCATATTAACAATACTAGTTTCATAACCTGCCAGATGGATGGGTAAGCTTCATATATAATATGGATAATTATAAGTGGACGTAAATTAATATTGAAAAACGTAAAACATTCTAAAGACAAAAATAACGGAGAAATAACTTGTCGGTTTTATAAAAAAGATAATTAATATGTTGTATATACAAAACAATGCTGCCTATTCAAATACGACATCAACCTTCTTTGTAAACAGCATTTGTTGTTGAGTTTGAATAGTTGTCGTCTATAATTAATATGTTGTATATGCAACGTTTGTTTTAGCAAATGGAAGTTTATAAAACCAATTATCACTAATTCATTATATATTTAATGGTTTGACAACATACTTTATTGTGTTTATTCAGTTTCATTTTCCTAAAAGATAACACATAAAGCATCTGCACAATGGTTTTGGTGACACTTTAGTGGAGTGGTCATCTCCACCTTGAACTGTTGTGTTTTACGAAATGTACACCAACTTAAACAAACACAATGAGGACTAACTTATCGTTTTGAGGGCCTATCAATCTTCTTTCTGGAGCAAAACAGTAGGCCTACCATTACGAGCAGCCTGATATACTCGTTTCTCAGCTAAACCAATTTCTGTCATTGTTAAGTTACCCTGGAAAACCAACACCGGTAATAATAAGAGAATAACACAAGATGCGTACATGTTGAAGCCATTATTAGGCAGTTGTCTGAATCGAGTTTTGGAAAAGACTTATTGGTTATTGCAACTTGAAGTAACTAACATATTAATCGTTCTGTTTAAAATGCTTGATCCTGTAAGTGATAAATGACCATTTGATTGTTTAGTATCAGATTACAAATTTACAAGTGAACTTCATAGAAAATGCGGTTTGTGATCCACGCATATCATATCAGTATTCAATTTACAAAAAGTAAAGGATTTGATCTCAAAAGTCATATTGATATATATTGGTAGACTTGGGGGGTATCTAATCGTGACTACGATAAACTGAAAATAAACGCATACACGTACCTCACGAGCCATCAATCTTCGAACATTTTCAGCATACAATTTTGAATCATCCTTCTCTTCTTGTGAGTGGTAATAGACTGGTAACCTTGTTACCGTCATATAATTTACAAAATGACACATCAACAAAATCACATGACGCGCCTGATAATGGTAAATATATTGGAAATTCAGAAAAGATGAAGCACATAAATAAGTAATTGCTTTCTGAATTATAATGGTGTTTAGCTTTTCCCGATAGAGGTCTTCATATATTAAGAACTCACCCCCAAATGGAATCCCATGCAGGGCTAAATCTCTCATAAGGATATTTCAAAATAACTGGAAGAACATGAGCTTTTGCCAAAAATGCGCCGGTTTTAAATGGAAGAATGTAATCCCCATTTCTAGTTGTCCCTTATGTATAAAGAAAAGATATATAATTAAACAAACGCGAACATAAATGAATAAGTGGGTGTGCAAGCCTCATGACTAATTATCTTTTCATAAGAATATCTCACGGACCTAATCATCTTTTCATGAAGAATAAATACACAAAAAACTACTTGGGAATTTAAGGTGTAGTGGTAACCTGGAAAAAACATCATCATAGGTGCTGATTTATCCTGGTGAGCCTCTTGAATTCTCTCATTCCCGACAGCTGCAAGTAACAATGTAGAAAATGCAACATGAGTTGCATTTCAGAAATATACTTGTTCATCCATTCGGCCCAATCTTGTTTTGTGCTACGTTGAGAAACTTCTCCAGCATCACGTAATGGTTCCTTGATCAAACTTCCATCCAAGCCTCCATTAAGTTCAGCAAGTTTCGCTTGCAATCGGTCATACGCATCTTTAATAGCAACATACCTCAATCTATTAGCTTAATCCTGAAACAAAACAAAAGGACACTCACGTACACGAATTTTTGAGATTGCCATTGTCTTATGTTGGGTATTTTCTTAGTGCATGAGGATTAAGAGCCCAACACATTGGGGCCCATCTTAGGTCCATTTAGTCCTTATTTAGGGCATCCTTATGCTCTTTATAAAGTGTGAAAAAACAAGAGAGAAGAGAGTAAGGAAAAGAAAAAAAGAAGAAGATTTTCGGAGTTCTTATCACCCAAAACCCAGCAGCAGTGTTTCGTCGATCCCCGGAGTTTGCACCGTCGGATCGTCACGATTTTTGGACTGGGAAGCTTCCTTGCATATAAAGAAGTTTTTTGACCGTTAGGATCTTGATTTTGAGGCCTGGAAGTTCTGTTTCTTACCCGGAAGATTGCAAGTTGTTTGGTGATATTCTTCCTTTCTTGTTCTTTGTTTGTTGCCATATATCTTGATATTGATTCCAAGATTATGATGATTGTTGTATGCCTCTAGTGTTATCTAGAGAAGACTTTGTGTACCTCTCTTGCTTGATAGTGGATTTAAGCGGCACAGGTTTTGTTCCGTTGGTTTTTACCCCTTTGGGGTTTTTCACGATAAAAAGCTTCGATGTCTATGATAAATAAAACATAGCATAGCAGAACATACAACGAACTATCATACAAGCTAACATGCAATCACATCAACCCATATTGAGACGTTCACGCTCAATCATCACAAACATATCCTGATCCACAAAAATGAGACGATCACGCTCACTATTAATAATCCACATAAATGAGACGCTCACGCTCACTTCTAACAATCCATCAATTCCTTGAGACGGTTACGCTCAAGCACAACAATCCATATCATATTAGCAAGTAGCACATAACATACAATAGTCTCGTATAGCCAATGCCTCATTTAAAACACATTATCACAATAACTAAAACATTTAAACTCATAGCATCATTTTCACCTCAAGAAAACATACAAAAAATGGGCTACGAAACTCACCTGGTGCTAAAGCAATTCCTAAAATCCTCGCATAAAGTTAAACAACAAAATAACATGTGTTACACGCTACTAAGCCAAGAGCTTAAGCACATAACAATCATATAATGGATGTCTAAGTGTTTATTTTAACCCCAGGGTTACCCGCGACACCATGCCCAACATTTACCAATTCGTTTACACTTTTTCAAATGTTTAAACAATTTGGTTATACAAAAGTTGACGGATCCTTGTTTATTCCGAATCTAGTGTAATCCGGATCTGCTAAGCCCGTTTCCTGTATCAATTAAGTCTTGATGTCTGAGACCTGCGCACTTAAAAGCAAAAGCAAACACCGTTAGGTCTTACCGTGGGATTGTCTCCCACGATTATCCTCCGGCGTAAAGTAAGTAATGCGGTTTAGGTTTATGTAAGAAGGTTATGGGTTATGAGAGCATAACCTTAGATGAGAGCCGGTTGCTCTTATAACTACCACCGAACCATAATGGCTTTGTCCCATTAATTAGGTTAGGTACCCTAAAGGCCCCACCTTATTGTAGTAACCAGTGGGCCCAGCGCGACCTCAAAGATTATGACCCATATCGAAAACGTTGTTATAGATAACATGCGCACAGTGGTGCCGCTAGTTGGACCCTCATGGCGCAAAATCCTCATCGGATATCCCATATTCATGGCTTCGCCATAGGCAGTACCATTCGGGCCTTGGAAACCCGTATTGATGTCGCTATGGCCCATTCATTATGGCCTGGGTATAAGTACTATTCGCGGGTCGGTTCATGACCCGAAGGTTGTGACTCATACGTCATCATGTCCCCCCATCTATATGCTTTTGGTAAGCCCGATGCTAGACTACAAATAGTCGCGGCAAATATTCTTGGATGCGTACTGTGGAAGGAACAAGAAATTTTCCCGCCCAGAACAATGAATCTGGTCCACTTGAGTCGCAAAAAGTGCCTCTTCGTAATTCGTGAAAAAAGGTAGCTAGAACATAGCCTAAATGTTTCATCCCTACCACATATTAGGACAAGTGGGGGACACGTGTTACTCATCCGGCGTCGTGTCAGTAACAACTTGCCCTATATAAGGGGTCGCCTCCATTTCACTGTTAGTGCCACAGTAAAAAAAATCTCTTCCACCATCCAATCGATAAGCATCCATTAACTCACAGAAACCATACACAAGGTAATAACTCGCGTGCTCCATCCAAACCTTTGTTTCCACAAATCATGGTAATTGCAACTACTGATTTTTACATCAGAAATAACAGATGAGGAACTTCGTGAGTTCACATCTGAGTATTACATCCCGTCCGCACTGCACCCGGTAGTGCCGGCTGCGAGTACGAGTATAGCGGATTTCCCAGTGGGGAAGGTTGGGGTATACACACGGTTCTTTGAATTTCCCAATCAACGTGTACCCCTTTCGTTGTTTATGTGCAACGTCCTGAATCATTATCGTCTTCATATTTCCCAATTGCAATGCATAGGCGCAGCAAAAATAACCAATTTCGAGGTTAATTGCCGCCTATTGGCAATTCATCCCACAGTCCATTTGTTCCGCACCTTCTATCACACCTCTTGGTCAAACGGATGGGTATCGTTTGCCAAGCGTGCCGGTCGTTTGCAGTGCTACACCGAGAAATTAGATGCGCTAAGGCGTTGGAGGGAGATGTATTTTCTGGTGAATATGCGTTGGTTCACTGGGACTTGCGCATTCTAACCCAGGGGTCATTGCCGAGGGATGAGCTGCACCCCCCGGTCCCGTATAGAAGAGGAGGCGAACTATAAATAGAAACCGTATTCCCCAACGCATACTCGGAAGTCTTTCTATGCCACATGGGCATTAGTCGTAATTATTGTCAAAGCCCCGAGGAAAAAGTGCCGACGTTTATTAGCGATGACGGCCGGGTGGGAGCTTGTCCTTCCTTCCTTCTCCCTCGTTTAGTAGTGTAAGCGCTCTTTCTTATTTAAGCTTATGTGACCATTTGTTTTTTGTTTCCGTTTGTGTTGCGCAGAGATGGATTTGTTTAGCGTGGTTCACCTAAGTAAGCCAAGCTGGTGACCTGAGGTCGCCCATTAAGATATGGTGAGGAGCCGCTGTTGGAAAGTACCTCCGCCGGGCGACAATGGAACTTGTGCTGGAGCACCCAGAGGCAGAGAGGTACGATTACTACACCCACAACCACTGCGCAGTGTACCAGGTGTAATTGTGGAGCCCCCCAGGCTAGACGCAGCAAGCGTTGGTTCTTCAGAGGATGCTGATGTCGTAGAAGTTGATTCTAGGTTGAAACGTAAGAGGGCTACTGGTGATGACGGCGCGGGCCCATCAAAGAGGGTGCGTCATGTCAGTCTAGGTTTGAGTACATCGACTGAGGAGGAACCCCGATGCGTCACTACGCCTTGGCTGTTCTGCAAGGAGGTGATCGAGACTTTCCTCCCCCCAAGGTAATAATTTTTAGCTTCTATTTTCCGTCAGAAATATTGTTGATGGTACCAATCAATGAAAAGCAATGTGTAAGCCTCATTATGTTTTATTTGTTGCCGCTTTGTGCGCAGTGTCGAAGCTACTAGCGATTCCTCTGCGCCGGTGACGCATGCTGTACAGTCCCCTCCCCAGACTAGTCCCAAGGTGTTTGAGGGTATGCCAGTGGATCAGCTTATGGAGGAGTTTGATATGGTCACTGCGCAGCAGGCCGCGCTCGTGGCGCAGCTGAGGGCAAGGTTTTCTAATGAACGCAGCCAGAGTGTACAAAAGGATGAAGAGATCATGATGCTGAAGACACATTGGCAGAATTCGCTGGCTGAGCAGAGTCTCCGAGGTCTTAATGCACGAACCTTTGCCAGGAAGAAAAAATGGCCCTGCTTGTTAAAGGTAGAGACAAGAGCGCGGGATGCTCGGAGTACAAGAGCAAGATGGTCATTGTGACTGTGAAGTATTTGGAGGGGGGTAATAACAATCATTTTGTAGGGTTGATGAGTTTCGCCAAGAGTGAGTGCTGTTGAGAACAGGAGGAGAAGCTGCGCAAACTCAGTATTGAGTATGATGAGGAGCTTTATCCTCACATGTTGTCCGCCATTGCTGAGCGCAGGTGGCTCATAAGCCATGGGCTGCGCCTTGCTGCCATGAAACGTTTGGGAATACTCAAGGAGGTCAAGCAGTCCCTTTGGGGATGTTTGTTGAAGTGTGCATGGGCACGTGTAAGGCGGAAAGCGGTGGAGAGAACTCCATGAAAAAGAGGTTGGCTGACAGTGCCTGCCGCAAAAACCAAAGGTACCACGGGTATAATGATAAAGCTTATGAAGGGACTTGTTGTTGCGATGAGGCGATGAAACTGTTAGAGCTACCTCATATTGCACAGCTGGAGCGTGACCAGGATTACCCCATAGATGTGATAATGGCGGGGTTAACCTTGGCTAGGCATGCCTCCGAGGGCGCTGAGGGCCAGCCTGATTACTTTCTCAAGCCGGATGTGGCGCAACTACAGGTTCCTATCTTTTCCCGTCCGCGTGATATCCTAAATCCTTTTGCACTTGAGAGGGAGATTCCGTTGAAGGAATCTCTGGAGGCCCACGCCATAAGGCTTGCTAAGAAGAAGGGGGTAAAGGGCAAGGCAATATTATGCGGTGTTGGTGCAGCGCACATCCCCCGTTCTGATGGAGTACCCGTTAGCGTGGCGACTGTGCTACCTAAGGATAGTGAACTTCTGGGGAAGCTTGAGGAGGCTGGAGATGCTGCATACCAAGTTGGCAGGTCAGAGCAAAGTCGTTGTCACAGCACCCCTGCCCCAGCAACTAGCTTTTCTTCTTCCTTGTGTTAAACTTATCGTTTTGTGTATATTGGTAAAATTTTTGATTAGTTTTAAACTCGTTGTTCTTAGTGTAAAATTTGTCCTTGTGGGACCCATACTAGGGTGGGTTTTGTTGTTTGTTACTTGTGCATTGAGCCACAAGATAAGTTATAAAAGTTGACAATATGTTTGTGCACAATTAGTTGCCTTTGCATGAAAGACTCGTTTGTGATGTGCTATTTGTCAAATTGTTGCGAACCTAGTCATTACAGAGTTCATGACTGCGAAATATGCTAAGTTTACATGTATGGGTTGACATTACAATTACATGCGGCGTACCGCTAATACCATATCAAGAAGTCAAAAGTTTTGACTCCTAATTTGTTAAACGTGCACTGTGTGCGCTGCTGCGCATCCATCGTGGAATGCGCAGTTAAACTTACTCCAACGTCTTGAGAGAAAGGTGTTTAACAAGGATTCATGATCCAATGTTGATGGGTTTGCAACCCTCTTACTCAACGAGTCATTTAGTAGGTTTACTCATCCTTTTCCCAGCGTGGGGTTATTAGGTGCATGCACGCCGCGTAGGCACAGAATAATGTAACAACAATATTGATACATAAATAGGTACTCACAATAAGCATGTAAAGTGAAATGTGTCGCGGAGTTAGCTAGAAACCGCGACATTTTATAGTAGTAACTTGGCAAAAATGAAAACATATTGTCTAAAAAGGAAAAAAACATAATATGCATAATACCCAGTGAGCACTTCCCTAAAGATAGCATTTCTTGAGATTGCAGATATTCCACGTGCGGGGCAACTCACGCCCATCCATGTCCCGCAGCTTGTATGCTCCTTTTCCAAGTGCTTCCGTAACCTCGTAGGGTCCTTCCCACTTTGGTCCGAGCTTTCCTGTGTCCTATCACGCGTGCTCGCGATCATTAGCACGATACACACGAAGTCTTCCTGGTCTAAAATAGACTCCACGAACTTTAGCGTCATAGTAATCCCCTTCATTTTGCAACTTCGCTTTTCCTCCTCACTAAGACGTATGGCTCTTGTTCGCACGCCTTTCTCCAATATGTCCAAGTCCTAAATACGTCGTTCATAACGTCAATGGTTGCAATATTGACCGTCCGCGGTACGTATGGTGGCATCTCCGATTTCGGCTGGTATAACGCTTCGTCCCATAGAAAGAAGAAGGGAGTGTCTCCCGACCTCCCCCCACACCCCGACCTCCCCGTCCCCCTGACATCGCCCCACACCCGTCCTCCGCTCTAAACCCCCCCTGAGCTACCTTGATTGTTGTGCGATGCGCATAGAGCCTTAAAAGAAGACTACCGCAAAACCACAAGACATGTGACCATTCCTCTACCCACCTGCTCTTTATGTCTATCCAATCCAAGCGCGCTTTGATTCCTTCGCCTTTAATTCGATTTTGCAACGCTCAACCAAACATTTGGTCTGTGTGGTTTAAAACCGACGCAAAGCGCTGTGTAAATGGCTTAATCTTGCGCACCAGTCATTGAACGGGGGGGGTTTATCACAGAATTTGTTTCCCATTGTCCGAGACTATTTTCTCCGGTAATTCCAAAACGGCACACAATTTGTCCCAAACAAATCGTTTAAAACCTTATTCCCCCCTGAGATTGTGGCGACCGCATCTCATCCTCGATCCAAATAGTAACGTAGTCTATAAGCCACGATAAGGAATTTCAATCCTCCCGCTGCAACAGGGAAGGGACCCAGCGATGTCGATACCCCCTTTGTGGAATAGCCATGGTGAGGTGAGGGTTTAACTCCGTTGTGGTTGCGCGGGATTTGGTCAATGTACATGTCAATCATGCACTTCCTTATCGTGTCGCAACTCGCTCCGCGGTGCATGGTGGGACTAGTAGTAACCAGACCGTAAGCTCCTTGGCTACTATAGATCGTTGGTCCTAGTGGCATACTGCATGAACCCGCATGAATCTCGCGGAGCACATAGTCTGCCTGAATTGGGCCGACACATCGGAGCCATGGTTGGAGGAACGAACGTCGATAGAGGACGCCATTTTGAAGTTCGAATCTCTGCGCCGTACGGTGTATTCGCCGGGCTTCCTTCTGTTCAAGAGGGAGCGTGCCCTTGCTTACGAATTCGATGATAGGGGTCATCCACGTAGGATCCTGCTCTTCTATCACCTTAGATATCTCCATCTCCGAGATGGATTTGTTCTTCAAGATTTCGACCAACCACCTGCTTTGATAGTGCGCGAAGCTGGTGGATGCGATCATACTTAAGGCATCCGCTTTTTTTTGTTGTCACCTCTATGAACTTGCCTAAAGGTGAATTCTATCAAAGCCCTGATTAGCGACTTGTCTTGTCGAGGTATGAATCATGTTGTCCTTCTTTAGCCACATATTTCGCTCCAACACAGGGTTGGCTAAAACGGAGTCCAACATTTGCTTCTAGTTACGTAACCCATTCGAGCTGCAATGCGTAGTCCTGCAATTAGGGCTTCGTACTCCGCCTCGTTGTTCGTGGCTGTGAATTCAAAGCGCAGTGCGTAAGTAAATTCCATTCCTTCTGGGTTATTGCCGAGGGTCGGGTTCATGACCCGAGGTTGGACTATACGTCATCAACAATTTACCTGAAAACGCAGAATTCTAGTGTCACTTTACCATTTTCTAAACCACACCTACTGACCTTTATAAATTTTACCAAAAATCACCGGTTCAATATCATGAGTTTAATATCTCCATAATTTTTCCACTAATTTATTTCCCCTCTTAAGTGCCCCAAATAAAATCAATCTTTTAACTACTCAGTTTCGGATCTTAACGAACATTAAAAAGTTTGGACCTAAAAACCATACTTAGACTCCAAATCAGAGCTCCTACCTTTGGGGGATTACTTTATAGACACATAAACAAAAACTCATGTAGGTTGGCTAATCTTAATTCGAATTTTAAGTGGGGGTTTTACACCCCGTAACCTGACTTAAATCTGACCCGAATTTACTGCTTTGACAACTTTTCTTGTAACCAACATTTGAATGACTTCCCGACCTTAAAAACTTTCGAGGCCAGATTTTCTGGAAACTAGACTCTCTGAGCTACAACCTAGGCTCAAGAATCATATCAATTCATGCCTTTATCACCTAGATATCATCAAAACAACACAGCCCTAAATTCTGCCAAACCCTAATTCAAGTTTTAACGCGAATTAAACCTAACCAATTACACCCATAAGCTTCTAATTAAACCCTAATCATTATAACATGTTTATTATATCATTAATTACAGATGTTATGAAATTATCCATCTTAATAATTGTTACATGATTTAAAGAAAACTAAACAAAAACATTAATTGAAACATACCTTAACCTTGATTCTTGAAACACTTAATCACCAACTCGTTCTTGATTAAAAAAAAGTCTTTTTTTCCTTCTCTTGGAGGTTCGGTCGATCACAAGTAAAAGGAGGAGAGAAAAAGTGATTTAGAGATTTATTTATCTTATATTTATACTACCTAGAATCCTAATTGTAATCAGATTTGTTTCTTTTTTTTTCTTTTTCTTTCTTTAAACCGATCCAATCACCTCCCTTTTTAATTAATTAATTTTTTATATATTTTCCTATACAAATTCGTATTTACTATTCATGTATAAAAAAAATATTTTTTTTATCTTTTATTAGTTAATTAATTACCTTCAATACCTTAAGTTTTTATAAAAACCTAAGCTAATTTGGTAAACCATTTTGCTTATAAACTACTTTCTAAAAATAACTTTTCATTTCCAAATTCACTTTCTATATATGGAAAGTTTACTACCAACTTCCATATTTCAACCACATTATTCCTTTCCCATATCACACACTTCCTATAAACGCTTAATCCTTAAAACCAAGTATTGACGTAGCAATGCATGCACACGTCTTTCATATCCATTATCACCATACGTGAATGCATGGAATACTTAACACCAAACTTAAACACACTCAAAATGAGATGCCCATACACCTCAAAATGATATCAAGCATATAATTAACTTAATTAGCTCACATAAATTCACATAGCATAACACTTACACACATAAAAATGAACTCTTAGCCATTTCTAAAGGTTTAACCTAACCTGCTCAAATCACGATTGTCACATTATCCCCTCCTTAAGGAAATCTCATCTCGAGATTTAACTAGCCGATTCAACAGCACGATCAACAAATAACTGAGGATACTTAGACTTTATATGGTCTTCGCGCTCCTAAGTGAACTTAGGACCACGCTTTGAATTCCAATGAACTTTCACACAAGTGCTATCTTACTACGCTTCAATTTCTTAATCTCACGGTCCATAATCTCTACGGGTTCCTCAACAAAACGTAAGGTCTTGTCTACTTTGATTTCATTCAGAGGCACATGCAAACTAGCATCTGCCAAACACTTCTTCAAATTTGACACATTAGAATAAGTGTAGTGCACGACTACTCAACTCCTCTGTTGCAATCATATAAACCGATAAGCTACAAGGCCGATCCCTTCAAGGATCTCGAATGGTCCTACATGCCTCGGTGCTAACTTGCCTCTCTTTCCAAATTGAATCACAACTTTCCATGGTGACACCTTTAATAACACACGATCTCCTACCTCGAACTCCAACGGTTTACGCCTATTATTATCATAGAGCTCTTTTGAACGATCCCATGCCGCTTTGAGTTTTACTTAGATTCAACCTACCATTATCAGTTGTTTCCTTAACCATTCAGGCTAATCAAGCTATTTCCTACCATACAAAGCTTCAAATGGAGCACACCGAATGCTCAATTGATAACTACCACCAAAATCGATAACACATGCCCTCATTATATCCTCCGAAGTCCGAATCATACATTCACTTTGTCCATCCGCTTGAGGATGCTAAGTAGTACTCAAATCCAATCGCCTCACTAACACTTTCTGCAGCGTTTGCCAAAACCATGAACTAAATCATCCATCTAAATCTGAGTTGATCTTCACCAGAATTCCATTCCTTGCTATTATCTCATCAATATAAATCCTTTCCAATTTCACATCTTGAAATCTCTTGTATAGCTAGAAAATGAGCTACTTGGTTAGTCTATCGACCATCACCCAAATCATATCATACTCGCTACTTTAACCTTGGAAATTTACTGATAAAATCCATGGTGATCCTATCTCATTTTCACTCAAGTATCT
>BQNB010159687.1:4642-14885 GCA_026074375.1 Tanacetum coccineum | reverse complement strand
GATATCGTTATTAAAAATCGCACAACAAACAAGATTCAATGTTTTTTGAAGCAACACACAAACGTTTCGCTCACTCGGAAAGGTGAACTAGTTAGATCTGGCATAAAAAAGTCAATTCATTTTGATTTGAATGGATGTAGAGAAGATAAGGGTAATATAGTCATTTTATGGTAATATTGGTGATATCGAACAAAATTTGAAAATTCGTGAGTGTAGTGAGTACGAAAAAAAGTAAGTTGGTCATTACAGTACAAATGAGAAATTAGGTTGGTAATAGATGACTTTTACCTTTTTACTTTTATAAATGTAGCATCTTTATTTTTAAGATATATTTCTTTTTAGGAGTAACTTTTTAGTGTTTTTTTTAAAGAGTGTTAGTTGTGACCAGTGGCAAAATAGGTTGCTCGGGTTGGGTCACGAGTTTAGATGGGTTTGTATCTAACGAATCCGGGTGTAGATGTGTCTTTTAGAAACTTGAGTTTAAAGGGTTGGATTTAGATAGGTTAGGTACGGGTCTAGATGGATTTTGGCTAATTTATTTATTTTTTTAAAATTGTTTTTTGGTAAAGTATAAAAAAATGAACAAACTAAAAAAATGTGTTTTGACTCGTTAGACTCGTCGGGTAATTATCGTATAACTGGATTTTATATCAAATAATCAACTAGACTCACATATACAGTACGGAGTAATATATAAAGATACCCAACTATACTCATCATCAAATAAATATTTACCCCACTAGACCTATGTTTAACCGATGGTCCTTAAATAGATATCTCTAGTTGTGATATAAACTAGAAAGTGAATTATGTCGTGCTAAGCATGACCCATGTAGTGACGAAAACAAGATTTTAGAGTTGAGTTGGCCAAAACAAATATAAAAAAAATCATAAAGAGAACATGTAAATTATAACATTTTAACAATAAAAGATGTTCATTTCACCCGCATACCATTTTGCATCATTAAAATCGTCTAAAACGCTATCTAATATCTAAATTATGGAACATACGAAAAAGTAAGAATGGTCTGTTTATAAACGTTGAAGAAACGTCAAACAAAAACAAGACGAGTAATTATTTTACTTTAATAAAGACATAATTACATAAGTTTTTTAGATAAGCAAAGACCAAACACCCAAATAACCAATATGATAATGAGAAACAATTTCTTAACTTAGATTCTCATCGGTAACACGATCAATAACCAATGGAAAACTTCTGTATATCAATTTGGATGGACCTTTTTTTTATTCAGGTGAGTCATTCACGTCGTCCCTTGAATATGAACTGCAATAAGTGATCACAAATGTTTTTCATCTAAGAGGCTAAAAGTGTGTTTAGTAGAGAGAAAATAAATAGTAATGAAATTGGATTAAATTCTCTGATTTGGTAGAGAGAAAAAAAAATAAAGAATTAAAGAGAATTTAGTTAAGAAATAGAGAAAAATGATAGTGCAACTTTGGTCATAGTAATTTTCATCATTTTTATAGAGAATTAGAAGAAATGAGTTTTTATTTTATTTTTTATTTTTTTTAATCATAGTTGTTGACTTTTTTGCTGAAAAATTCACGATGTTTGAATTCACCGCCACAGAAATTTTAGCGGTATTAGTCTCAAGTAGCGGCGTTAGTCGTGTCGAGTCGGTCGGTGCGGGTCAATTCAGGTCGGGTCAAATTCGCGTCAAGATTAAAATTTCATACCCGAACGGCCAAACCCGACCCTATTTGAATTCCGGTTACTCGGGTTCTGGTCAATTCGGGTCGGTTTAACTCGAGTCGAGTCCATTCGGGTTCAGGTCAACCCGAATAAGAGTAAAATGTGATAAAAATGCCATTTTTTACTATTTTAAATAGAAAATTTATATTAGAAATAATAAAAAATCTTTATTCAAATCAATCGGGTCGACTCGAACCCGAGTTAGTCAAACTTTTTTAGCTGGATACCCGACCCTGGTCTAGCATTCAGGTTACTCGGTTGACCCGAATAAAATTTTTGACCCGCATAACCCGACCCGAATAGGCTTAATCGGGTCCGGGTCAGCTTGGGTCCAAATAGGCTTAACCCAACCCAAGTAACCTGACTAGATTAAATGATGGTGAAATTATCGTACTATAATCGATCTTTATTTGTAGTTTTACAAAGGAACAAATATTATGTGATTATTGTTTATTTCAATTTTCTTGCGTTACCAAACAATGAAATTCAATACAATTTTTATTCAATTCCATTTCTCTAAATTATTTACTTCATTAGTCTATAAAATTCTCTCTACCAAACTTGCCCAGTTAAGACCTAAGAGAACTCACAAATGCTATAATCTTTAAAGACTTTTCAGTTTTCACCAAAAACGGGTCTCTAATTGACCCGGTCGAGTCACCGGGTCACCGGTTTGACCACCGGGTCAACTCGGTTTTCAAAAAAAAAATAAAAAATAATAATATTTGCAATGATACAAAAAATGTATATATATAAATCATGAATATACATTATATTGAGCCTAAAAACGATTTACTAACAAATATAACATGTAACAAATAAAACTACGTCGTAAATATGTATAAAAAACTTGCATATTTGGAAAAAAAAGGTGAAAAAACCAAACCCGGCCGGGTCTCGAGAACCGGGTTGACCCGGGTCACCTTAAACCCGACGGGTCTAACCGGGTTTCGAAAATATGAAACCCGGTTTAATTTGACTCGTTTTTTGGACCGAAACCGGTTCAACGGGTTGACCCGACGGGGTCGAACAGGGTTTCAACACACTGGTTTTCACAACTCATATTTTTATTATTACAAAATTTATCTAGAGGTTATTAGTTCAATGGTATCAAGTCCTTTAAAAGCTTTTTAATAAATAAATATAGTATAATAACATTAATAGAGAGCGAAAAGCTTTTGTCAAAAAATTGAAGTTCACCAAGTTATTTCAAAAAAGCTTTTTAAAGAGTTTTTTAAAACCTTCTCAAATAATTTTGTAATATAGTAAAAAGTTATTAAAGACTAAAGCCGGCTAATTTAGGGCGTCTATCTTTTTTAATAGCACGGAATCGGCGCAGATGAACTCTCGTAACAGAAAGGAAATTATCCTTTTGCTAAAATAATTTGTTCAAAAACATCAAACATATTGTATAACTAATTAATATATAATTAGAGTTTTTCAATTACCATAAAATCTGTTAGACATTGAAAACCCCGTAGGTATAATATTATTAATCAATCACTATTTATAATAGTGAAACCTTAATACCCTCAACCCACAAACGGGCTCTGATACCATGTTGAACAATGAAACCCCGTAGGATGTTTTGTATTATTCATCAAATATTTATAAGAACAATAACCTAGAAACCCTAATGGACTCAAACCCACAATCCGGGCTTGGCCATATTTATAATCTAATACTCCCCAGCAGTCCGAGTGGCGAAATCGCGAAACCTCAGACTGAAGCAGAAAACAAAATAAAACATTAAAGCAATAACTAGTTATTTGATAAAGACAACCGACAGCAAGCGAAGACTGATCTTCAAACAAATCTTCAAACTTGAAAGTCACGAACTGATAAATCGACATAAACAAAGTTTTTTTTCATACGGGATAACCCAAAGTTCCTTTTTTTCGGATAACCCAAAGTATCATCTCTTTTTTTATACAGGATAAACCAAAGTATCCCGGATCAGGATAAACCAAAGTATCCCGGACCAGTGCTCCGATACCATGTTAGACGATGAAAACCCTGTTCTAGGTATTGTATTATTGATATGTTTTTATAGTGTTACATGGAACATACTAGAAATCATAAAACCCTAATGGACCCAACCCATAAACCGAGCTTGGGCCTAATCCATCTAATAAAATCTTTATAAAAGGAAGAATGCTAGATCTAAGCGGGCAAAGATTGGAGTATCCAACCAAAGAGGCATGTTCATGATGGAACCTTCTCTAAAATCCCTAGGTAATAGCTATTGATGAGAAGTAATTGATACCAAACGGGTATGTTATTTATGTACAAACTTAATAAAAACTTAAAAGGTTAACACATCAATTCATAAGCTTTAAAAAAAGATACGGTATATCATTTCATAAGCTTGGTTAGACTGAAACTGGCAACTATATGTAATGAATACCCTTATTGCACCTAACGTTGATTGTAGTGGTATGCATTCCTCACTCGTAAGTCACGCACCGACCCCACTAAATGGGCGCAATAGGGACTCAGCGCCATGTAAGGCAAAAGAAAACGAAGGGAAAGTGACCATGTCACGACCCTCGGCTTTTGTTTAGAAAGTGAGCCCTAATGGTGTTTTTATTATTAACCTTATGTACATCCACACACATTTAACAAACAAAAAAAACGACATGATCCGGTGTCAAATGAATATGGATGGTGAGAAAAGGAAATAGAAAATATAATACAATGTGATTGATGCGACATTCATGACACATGTGCAAGTGATAGTTTTTGTTTAAAATGCGTGTGAGTGTAACATTGCTCGGTAACCAAGGCTGTCAAACTCGCGAGTTTACACGTAAGATCGTACGATCTTACGTGTCCACGTGATAAAATCGTGTAGGATCGGTGTAGGATCGCATCAGAGATAGGATCGCAAGTAAGATCGTAAACTCGCGTGTAAGATCATAGGATCGCGTGTCGATACGAGTTTACCAAATACAAAGTTACTAACTTATTGACTTACATACTTACTAGCCCATTACTCTTTTTAGGCCCCAAAAAAGAACATCCATTCCGCGATCATGGTAACAAGTATTGACATTTCATTCTTAGATTTTCTAATCAATAAACCTAATTATCTATTTTCCCCAAATTGAAATTACATGAAACAAATTAGAGTTCTTCTTCTCATGCTCTAGTTACCTTAAGCAAAAAATTTCTTACAGAGCTTAATTGTAGTGATTCTAGTGAAGTACTTTGTTTTGAGACGTTTATTACGCATGTTATGTAATTTTATTTCGCTAAATCGTGAATGTGACGATTTAAACTTGACTTTTTGTGTTTTACTTTTACTTTGGTATTTGAAATTTGAACTTTGACATTTTCAAGAGGATATTATATAAATTTATTTTTGATGATGAGTAGAAATAAAAATAGTTTGATCGTTTATCCGTTGCTTACAGAACATGATAAATTGGTAGGATCTTACGATCTCGATTGATGCGACATTCATGACACATGTGCAAGTGATAGTTTTTGTTTAAAATGCGTGTGAGTGTAACATTGCTCGGTAACTCCTAAACCCTAAACCTTAGTGTATCATAAGATTTGAAGAAGAATTTTAGCAAAACAAATCGTACAATTCCAAGCGTTTAAATTAAGTGTCAAATCATAACAACAGTTATAGGGTTAGGGGTTGAAGGGTGTGTTTTGTATAAAGTCTATACTTTTAAGAAATGTGAGAGGAGTGACGACCATTCTGGGTGAAAGGTAGGGTGAAGAAATGTGAGAGGAGTGATGAACATTCTGGGTGAAAGGTAGGGTGAAGTGAGAGGAGGTGAATAATGATGTTGCGTTGAGGTAAAGGTGAGAGGATGTAACCACTACTTCTAGTCCAAGTCTAAGTGAAGTGCATATGGACAAGTCACATGTGAACCTCTACCTAGATACTTGAACTAATGAACCCCTTCGATTCGAAGAATACCATGTTCGAGTCGGAGTACAACAACCAAGCTCGACCGTATAACGACTTGACTAGCATTTTATCAAGTTTTTCGAGCTCTACGTAATATGCAAGTGGCAGATATAGATGTAACTAGGGCTGCAAATACCAACAGTCCAACACCAACAACTATATGGCTTACTGGAAACAAAAGTGGTCAACCAATAAGGCTGTGAGCTCAAGTCCCAGAAGGGAAAAGTGTGATTTTGCACTTCAAGAAAAAAAAATAGGGATGCAAAAAAATGGAATTTAAAACGAACTATTTCAACCTGATCTTGTTAGAGTCAAACTTTAAACGAATTCTCGAATAGAGTTTGAATCGAGCTTTTGATTAACGGATACTTTCGATTTATGCGAGCTCTCGAAAGTCTAATTGAGCTTTAATCTTCCTCGATCTGAGCTCGAGCCTACAGCATGAAGGTTCATCAAGCAATTAAGTTGTGTACAAACTAGGACTGCCTGATTTAGTCAAGTCACGCTTGAGCTAGTCAAGCTCTAACTTGTTTTGGCTCATTTGCAACTAGAAAATAAATAAACTTCAACCATAATCATTCATCTTCAATTCAAACACCAACATAGAAGAACCTTAAATCAACCCACAAATGAGGGAGCTTTATGAAAAATTCAAGAAATTATATAATTTGTACACAACTTACAACAAGATCTCCTAAGAAACCATGCATGTCACACAAGTTAATGACAATTAGGACTCAAGCTACTTGCAAAACAATGTCTCCCGTGTGTCGTTACCAGTTGTTGGGTTCACCCTACAATGAATAAGAAGTGAATCATCATTAAAACTGCTACCACACATTTGCAGAAAAAAGAGAGCAAATTTTGAAGAGGTAGTTTAGTCGATTACCCGTCAGCAATTTTACAAAGATATTCTTTTTGATCTTCTCTTAGAGGGACATCAGTGAAATCTGTGCAAAACAACAAAGATTTCAAAAACTGAAAACAATGATAAATCTAAATTTAATCGTACCTGCGCCTGTTATAATCGACCCTTTGAAAGACGTGTTCCCTGTAACAAGTGCTCCTTCCAAGTTTGCATTAGTCAAATTCACCTAAAAAAGCCAAACAACATCGAGTGAATTACTTCTTATAAACTTGCTGTGAAAGATGGTTCAATTTTATAACATTAACCTTTGTTACGTTCGCTAAGGAGAAATCTGCGCCTCTAAGATCTGCATCAGAAAGATCAGCCCCTGATATCATGAAAAGATTAAGAACCTTTATGGTTAGTACTTAATAGTCTGCTGCAAATGATTTAACAGTTGGAATCTTGTTTTGATATACATCTTTGTGAATGTTGAATTGTTCTATGTGACAAGTTTGACTACAAAGTTCATAATGTTATGGCATATCGAAACATCTAACAATGCAAAATGACGGGAACGAACCTGTTAAATCCGCATCAAAGAAGCTAGCTCCAAGTAACTTCGCCCCTTTAAAGTTAGTTTGTCTCAAAATCGACTGCATCAAAACGAAGGCAAGATTGAACAAATTGACTTGGAATAAAGGTGCCTAAGGGGGTGTTTGGCATTGGGTTTAAAAGTGAATATCTATTGTGATTTCAAGTCACCGATAATCAACATTCCACCCTTCGGGTATTCAGGAACTGATTTTGATTATAAAAGGGTCAAATAATCATTTTTGCATATATGCGGCAGGGTGGACAAGCTGATGTCATTTTTACATGTAATCCTTCAAAAAACAGAAGTTGACAGACAGTCAAACACTCATATGACTGAATATCTAAATATAACAAGTTTATTAATTATCTACTTCTAACAACTCCAAAGACCATATACACACCCAAACATTACGGGTTGTTTGAGAAAGCTTATTTAACGAGCTTAAGCTTAATCATATAAAAGTTTATGTAGCGTTAAAACAACTTCCTGAAACGCCATATAAGCTTTTCAAGATAAGCTGGTCCAAAACAGCTTACTGAAACATGATAAAAGCTCATATGCCCAACTAATTTTAGCTAAGTTTGGGCTTATGAATCTTTTATGTTAGGCTTATTCTTAGAAAGCCTAATTTCTCAGTTTTTTCTATGACGCTTTTCACTAAGCAGAAAAAAAGCCAAACAAAATAAGCTGAAATTATAAAATTACCCAATGCCAAACACCTCCTAAATCATAAAATTCATACGAAAAGAATACCGTTTTAAAATCTTGTTTGATCAAAGTCTTGCCACTAAAATCTTTACCAGTAAGATCTTGTCCTCTTGTCACCTCAGAACCATATGGTCCTCCACCCTTGTCACAAAACATCATCATTCATAAAACATTACAACACATTCCTATAAATAAAAACAAAAGTACAAAACAAAACAAACCTTAAATGCAAGAGCAGGGTCAACAGCAAAAAATACAGAAGCAGAAACCAAAGCAGTCAAACATGCTTTCGAAACTGATTCACCAAAACTGAATGAATATTCATCTTTATATTTAAGTTCCTGTAAATGAAATATATAGAATTGGTTATGGGTCCTGCTGCATGTTTTTGAGTAAGATTTAAAATGAAAATAATACCTGTGGAGAAATGGGGAGTTGATGTTTGGATAGATGTTGTGGTTTGGAAGAACAACGAGAGAAAGTGAAGTTGAGAACTGCCATTGTTATTGTTACTCTATTATTATTATGTTTGTGAGGGAGAAAACAAACCATATGGATAAAATGATCATCCGTACATTTTTTTTATTATTTGAAATTTTATTTATTAAAATCACACTAGATTTTGATTATTTTTTGGAAAAAAACAAGTTAAAAAAATTAAAAGGTTTGTTTGACACAAACTTATTAAATATTTTAACAAGATAATATTTTAAATCAAATTGCAGCTCTAAAGAATAATCTATTTTTTTTAACTTTCAAGTTTAAGAGTGTTTCACTAAATCATAAACATTACTTTATCAACAAAAACCACTAAATTTATTAATGTTTTACTAAACTCATTGAAAGGTTGACCTCACCATATATATAAATCAAGTTTAAATGTTGTTCTAATATCTCATATTATGATCTTTTAGAACTTTTATTTAACCAATTGGGATAAAGCCGTAGAATACCAATGAACTTTGCCTAATTTATCGATTTGGTACGTGTACTGAAACAATTATCGATTTGGGTAGGGGGGGCGGTGCCCTCCATAATTCGCCAAAAAACATCGATTTTTAGTGTAAAATTGACCTTTTTTTAAAGTGCACCCCACCACAAAATCAAATTGCCCCCCATGTTAAAGCAAAACAGTGTAAAAACCTTATATCTCCGTCTTCATCTTTGTGTGCAAAACGACTTTTGTCAAGATTTTTTTTTTTGCCCCCCGTCCTCTAACTTCCTGGTTCCGCCAATGACCATACCCATTAATTGAAAGACATTACTAAAGGCTAGGGGTGGCAATTCAGGTGGGGTTCGGGTTGGCGGGTTCGGGTTGGCAGGTTGGCGGGTCAGAAAACCCTAACCCGAACCTGACCCATTTAAATAATCGGGTCAAGGCTATGTCAACCCTAAACTGTATACCACATAACCCGAACCTGAACCTATTAACCCCATATATATATTTGGTTGAACGGGTTTAAATAGGTACGACACAGGTTGAATAGGTTAAACGGGTTTCGGGTTGACCCATCTAACCCGTTTTATATACAAAAGTTGGCACGTTACACAGGTTAAACAAGTTAAACGGGTTTGCGGGTCGACCCGTTTAACCCATTTTTAACACATATAATAAAATATAAATAATTTTTATTTTCAGAAAAAATCTTAAACCCCTAATTATTCTCAACCCGAACCTAACCTTTTTAATAAACGGGTCAGATAGGTCGACCCAAACCCGACCCGAAATCTATTAGACTCAACCCAAAACCTGCTAATTTTCGTGTCGGTTTCAGGTCGGGTTTCGTGTCGGGCAGAATATGCCCCCCTACTAAAGGCTGCTTTTTTTATAATTTAAATATATTTTTATAATTATTTTATTTCCTTCTCTCTCTTTATGTGGGGTCCATCTAATTATTAATAAATACAATAATAAAAAAATTCTAATTTTATATTATTATATTTTTATAATAATATCATAATTAAAACCCATTCACATTCCACCCATCAATCAAACTCATACCCATTATGATTCCAAGCAACAAACCAAACGGGCCCTAAATGTAGTTGTAATATCTCATATTATGATCTTTTAGAACTTTTATTTAACCAATTTAACAAACTTAACAAAAGGTTTAGCCCACCCGGTTTTCGACCGGGCCCAAGCGGTTTTCAACCCAAACATACTCTGACCCGTCACCGACCCGATTCATGTTATTATACCATCCGGTCCATACCCGGCCTTCCAAAACCGCTCCATCATTCTCACATATTCTCATCTCCGGTATTTATCATTTCCATGCAAATGCGTTTGTTTATCTGTTTCCACGTGGGGGGTACGTGTCCATTCGAAAAGCTAAAGTTATACCCACCACATACACGGATGTTGTAACGCCCCGACCCAAAAGGGTAGAAGTATTACAAATATGGTGTGACATCAAAAGCATACATAATCATAACACAAGC
>BQNB010159685.1:0-14886 GCA_026074375.1 Tanacetum coccineum | reverse complement strand
AAAGTGTTAAAGTTAAAGAATTTCAAGAAAGATACAACATTAAAGCTTTTCAAGAATGGTATGAGCATGTCGGTCCAGATGTCGCAAGTCCACAAGATGGCAAGATTTATAAGAGTTTCAAGATGGCGTAGAGATTGTGCTTGGTTGATGATCTCAAGATGCTCAAGATCACAATGTCAAATACAAGTTCAAAGAACAAGCTCAAACCAAGAAGTCAATGATCACCACAACATATTCACAAGAAAAAGTCAAGAGTACGAGCTAAAGACTAAGGATAAAGCATAGTATGCTAGGTTTAAAGTTTGTAAATTGGAGTGACCTCCCTTAGGGGGAGATTGTTGGAAACACAAAAAGTGTCGGTCACTTCCAAGTTGTAACAGGTCTTAGCTCGTAGTTAGTATAATGATTAGATTAGTAATCTAGTCCGGCCCAAGACCCATGGGAGGCCCAACTAAGCCCATGATCGGCCTCCCTTGTAGTATTTATACCCCTCTCCTTGTCTTGGAGAGGGTTGGTTGTTCCATTTTCCAAACATTTATTTTATACATTCATCCATTTTCCATCCAAGTTTTTCTCTAACATCCCAACCCACATCTCACTCTTGTTCTTGGTTTGATCATTAAGATTACTAGTATTCTTCAATGTATATATGTATACATATGTATACATATGTACATATGTACCTATGTATATGTATACCTATGTACATATGTATATGTATACCTATGTACATATGTATATACATATGTACATATGTATACATATACATATGTACATATGTATACTTATGTACATATGTATATACATATGTATGTATGTATACATATACATACATACATATGTATATACATATGTACATATGTTTACATATGTACATATGTATACATATGTACATATGTATACATATATACATATGTATACATATATAGATATATGTATATATGTATATGTACACATATATACATATATCTATATATGTATACATGGATGGAATTATGAGAAAACCTAATTTCGGTAGAAAACCCATAAAACCCAGAAAAACCAAACAAATGCCCTAAAAAAACCAAATAGATGCCCTAATTTTTTCAGGCTATAAATTGTTTTTTCAGGCAAATATGGCCTCGATTTACTCTCTGTAAAAACCCAAAAAAACCAAACATATGCACTAAAAAACTAAACAGATGCCCTAAAAAATCTTTTGTATAGCCTGAAAAAATTAGGGCATCTGTTTGGTTTTTGAGTTTTTTATAGACATTATATCGAGGCCATATTTACCTGAAAAACCAATTTTTAGTCTGAAAAAATTAAGGCATCTGTTTGGTTTTTTAGGGCATTTGTTTGGTTTTCTGAGTTTTCTAGCAAAATATGGTTTTCCCTAGAACCCATCCCTATAACTAATATACCAATTATCAATAATAGTATAGTAATAAGTATTTCGTGAGGCTTCTAGAAGATTACTTTTATCCAAAGTAAAATAAGCTAGGATGTAGAGAGAGAAAGTAGAGAGAGAAACAAGAAGAATATTAGATTTAGAGAGAGAAAATGGTGAGTTACACACACAAACAAAATAAGAAATGCAACCAACACCCTCTCCATGTGTGGAGAGGGTTTCTTTTATACCATTAGCCATTTACTTGGCACATGGGTTTTCTAAATGGGTCCAGGCTTGGCTTAACTTGGGCTTTAAACCCGAAACATAGACAATATTAGATTACAATCCAAGCCCGTTAATACCCGACTAGCCTATTACATTACAAGACCTAATTGACTTAATAAGACCGATGACATTCTTGTTTTGACTTATAAAATTAAGAGCTTTCAAAACCAAAAAAATTACCCCGCCCCATGTTTGATGGGTTCTCCTTTTTTCTAACTCCTCAACTGTTGAGTCTTCTAAGTTCTATTAAGGATGTGAAGGACTTGATCAACTATGTTAACGTTCATGTAACGCACCGATAGCTCCATTTCTTGTACGAGGATGCTTGTTATCTTGTCTCCCCCGATGTTGAAATAATGACTTTTGCGTATGCTTTGCTGGTATGTACTTAAATACACATACCATTTGCATTAAAAACGGACTTAAAAGACTAAAAACGTACCAAAAATACATTGTATTTGTATGTTTTGCATTTGAATTGTGCAGGAACGGATATTCAAAAAGAAAGCCAAAAACGACCAAACCAAGCACGGGATGGAAAAGACAAAGTAAATCCGAAGCCAAGTCAGTCAAAGTCAAAAGTCAGCCACATGAAGAAAATACAACTTGAGGGAACAAAGCTGCCAAACCTCAAGTTGTATTACAAAAGAAAAAGACAAGGGTCGAAATTACAAAAGGGGCGAAGTTTTGCAAAGAAGTTATAAAACTTGAGGGGCCAAAGCTGCCATCCTTCCCAAACTCCATTCTTCCCGCCCAAAACAAAACCCAGGTGCAACTTGGGCATGTCGTCCCATACCTCTACCCTGCAAACCACTCAACACCCTAGAAAAGCAAAAAAAAACCACCCCTTGTTCTGTCCCTTTTGGTTTGACCAAGTATGAGTCAAAAGGGATGTATGCATGATCTTTGAAAACCCTCAATTTTAAGCCCAAATATCAGCAGCTTATATTGCTTTCTAAACCCTCATCCTTTGGAAATAAGCTCAATAATATGCCCTTTCTACCTGTTTGTGCTTGGATTTGGCTAAAAAGCTCATAAGAGCTTATTTGCATAAGCCCAAAAAGCCCCCTTGTTCACTGTTGTATCTCCCCTGGTGCTGAGCACCATTTTCAGCCCCCTTTTTCTAGCTTATTTGATTCTAAGCCCTAGGTTCTTTTTGCTTTTTCATGTAGCTTATAGGTCCCACTCTTAGGTTTAGCAGCTTATTTAATTTAGATTGCTTATTAGATTAGCTTAATAGAGGCTTAAAGTAGCCCTTTTTCTTTTTATAAAACTGCCATTTTAGCTTAACAATAGAATAGCTTATTTTAGGGCTTATTATAGGTTACTTTAGCTTATTTAAGAATCCCCTAGCCTATTTATCTGTTCCCTATTAGTTGTAGCTTATCTAGTTAGCTTAAATCCCAAAAAGCCAAGAAAAATAAGCCATAAGCTTATTTAGCTTTTGCAGTCCAAAAGCTCACTTTTCTAGCTTATTTAGTGAGTAAAAAGCATAAGTGCTTTTACAAAAAAGACTCCCCTTGAGCCCCTTAACAAGTTTTCTTTTATAGCTTTTTGATAATAAGCTGTTTGGACCTACCTTGTAATCGGGGTCCACTTCAGGGACCAATTGTGTAATTTTCTCTTTTGTAGTTACCTTTGTTAGTCCCTATTGTTAAGCACCCTGTTACTTCGTTAGTCCTTGTGTCCTTTTCACTGTTAGTCCCTTAGGTTAACCACAGTTAGTTTTATTTAATTTAAATAATTAAATTAGGTTAAAATTTAATTAGTTTAATTACTTTAATTATAAACAGTAAAATTTGGGCATTTTTATATTTTTAGAATTGTTAACTTTTTCTTTATTTAATTTTATTTTTTCAGAATTTTTATAACTTTTATTTTTTGTCTTTTTCTATTTTCTTAGTTTTAATTAGTTTTTAATCTTTAAAAATTCATAAAAAATCCAAAAATTAATAAAAAAATATTTTTCTTTTTTACAAAATTTTCTTTTGTCATTTAGTGTCTAGGAAAAATATAAAATTTAGTGTAGGCTTAATTTTTCTTAAATTTCAGTCTTAGACCCGTTTTACCGGGTGCGTTTTACCGTTTCTTTTCGTTTTACATTCAAACGACCTCCGTTTTAGTTCTAGTTTTCTTTATTTTTCAAATTAAGTTAATTAGAATTTAATTTTGATTTTTAATTTAATTTAGCATTTATTTTCTTAATTTTTAGTATTTAGGGTTTCCGATACCTGATTCTGTTCCCCGTATTTTAGTATAAATTTAATTTTAGGATTTCCTTATAACTAATTTTGTATCCCGTAGTTTTTAAGATCCCCATTTCCTATACTTGTTGCCCGTAGATTAAATTAGGTTTTATTTAATTAACTTTAGTTTTAATTATATCAGTGTTTCCATCATTCAATTTCTCATCAAACCAGGATAAATTTCAATTGCAGCCTCGTTGGGACATACGACCCGGGAATATCTCTTCCGGAATCTTTTTATCATTGATTTGATTCTTCTATATTTAATCTCTTTGTGTAGCTTTTGACCTTTTCCCTTGGTTAAGGGCATTTGGTTAAGTATTGCATTTGAGTTATTTTAAGTGTATACCGTCAAAAACCAAAATTTTGGCGCCGCTGCCGGGGAGGCTTTGAAACGAATTTCGTTACGTTTGGAAATTTTTATTTACATATGTGAATATTTTCTTCTATAAAAACATAAAAAAAATACAAAAATATTTTTCATTTTCTTTTACTAGTATAATTATCATACAAAAACAAAAGAAAAACCAAAAATATAAAAACATTGTCCATAAACAAGAAATAAAATTTACAAATTGGTAAAAATACCAAAATATAATATTCTCAATTGAGGTATTATCATAATAATTTCCGGTGAACTTATTGGTTCCCAACTCGAACAAAAGATTTAAAACTTACCATTTGTGTCTCTTACGATATACGGCTCACCTTGAAAAGTTAAACAAGCTATAAAGTGGGTATAAGGAGGGTTGTTCCTAGGAACTACGACCCGAAAGGAGAAATAAGCTTCGCGCTATTCCTACTCCTCCGCTCACCTGTGCGTTTATCATTTTGAGAGCTACCGTGAAGTAAGTAGACTATTTGGGTTCAAGTTGTCTAGTTTTAGGTTCCTGTCCGTTTAAAATAGATTGTGAATAAACTAAAAAACCAAAAATACTCTTCTTGTTCTCTATTTTAGTGCATGCGCACTCGTTCTAAAGCTCGTCGTCTACAACAACAACAACAAGTTCTTCCTCGGTAACTTTAACTTTTATGCCATGGCCGATTTAGGAGCTAGAGTAAATGTTTTACCTAGGAATATTTTTGAGTATTTGGAATTAACAAACCTTAGTGAAACCGAGATGCTAGTGGAAATAGCAAATATGAGAAAAAAGGCATCACTTGGGGTAGTTAGAGACATACTAGTAAAAATTGATAAATTCCTGTTTCCATCCGACTTCTTAGTTCTAGATCGAACCCCCAATTCAACTGTCATTTTAGGAAGACCCTTTTTAGCCATCGTTCACGCGTAGATTAGTGTTTTTGAAAAAGAAATATAAGTAGGGATAGGTGACGAAAGGGTAACATTTAACATAAATAGGAATGACCATAACTTCGCCCCTACTGAGGGGATCTTTATGTTAAACTCGATTAACACTGATAAACCAATCACTAAAAGATTGAAGATAATTGATAACACTGCTACAACACATTTTTGTAAACCTATTATACAAGAATGTGATAAGGACTTTAAGGCTTGGCCATCTGTAGCCCATTTAGGAACAAATGTGATGGGGGCATGAAATTTATAAGATCAATGAGCTTGGTAAAACAAAATATTGGTTTTTCCCTAATTACAGCGAAAGGAAGGAAATGAAAAGAGGTGGAGTATCATTTCCAAACTTTTTAATGATAAGATATTGTAGCTGTCAGGTAAAGGATTCTGTTTGGAGTGAAAGGTATTCGGAATGGTGTAATGAAAATTCTCATGATGAGAAACCTAGGCCTAGAGATTACACTTTTAAAGAATGGGTAAAGCTTAAGAAAGGACACTTAGACATAAGTAAATCAGTTAGGAAAGATTTATTTAGATTATGGGTAATTGATCAGTTTACTAAGGCATTGGATCCTGATAAAGACCCTTTAGAAAGATGTTTAGATGAATACAATTGGGTATTCCATAAATAAATAGAACAACTTGCAGACGAATACGAAATACAAATTAGAGAAAAAGGGCAAGTTCTTGAAGAAATATGGACAAAATGTAAAAGAGCTCGATGTAAGAATAAAGATTGGTGGTATGATTACTGGTATGAGGATGAAGAAAAAACGAAATTAGGTAGTGATGATTACAATCCACCAATGGTGCATACAGAAACATTTGAAGTAACAAAATATAAGTTCAACAATGGATGTAGCTTCATATGTGTTAGTGACGAGAATAATGAAACCCTGTCCTTGGAAAGAAAAAATGGATCAAGGTTTAGTAAAATGATAATGGAGGAAATGGAAGAAGTCCTCAAGAATGACGGAGAGGACTCTGACGATGAAACGTAGAATTGTCATGAGTCTAACTTAAAGACTCGTTAATAAACAAAAGTGCTTGTCGAGAGACAACCTGAACTTTATTTAATAAAATTTCCTTTTTGCATTAGTTGGTTTGCATGTTTCTTACTTTGTTTTGCAGGATCCAGCAGCTAGGAGGCAATTATCAAGGCTGGCTCGACGCATAATCATGTGGTAACCTTGCTGAATCTGCAACAGTTACGGCGTAACGAATTTAGTTTACGCCGTAACCTCTACAGTTCCGACGTAAACCATTTCATGGTTACGCCATAACAACTTAAAACTTAAATTTTTTTACCACTTTATTACGATGTAACTACTAAGGTTATGCCGTAACCTCCTTCTGAAATCCTAAAAATTTAAGTTTTAAACATGTTTAAACCTTGTATACATAAATAGACTTTGTGGGTATGTTCTCTGGAAGCTCTCACGAGACTAAACTCGTCCACTTGGGCCACCAAGTGGTTTAAAAGGCTTGTTGCATATGCTAAATACAACCGTGATTCCTACGAAAGTGAGTTAGGTTTGTATTTCCTGTACACTTCATAATTCTTGTAGAACGATTTTATGCTTTGGTTAGTTTTTGTGATCACAGGGGATAAAGAGCTTGCTGGAAGACGGAAATAATCTAAAGATTTCCGCCAAATTTCAAATTTCGAAGCAATGCTCAAGGAGTTTCTTGTCTTAATTCTACTCTTTCCTTTTTCATTTAGTTAATGTACAATCGGGATATTATACAAATCAAGTGGGGGGATAGGAGTAGAATTAATACTTGACATATGTTTTGCCTTCAATTTTCTAGTTTTCTTTGAAAATTATGCCAATTTTAAAATTTTTGACAGATTTTTCTTAAATAACTAGAATTAATCTTTGCTGAATGCACATTACCCTTTATTATACTTGGTGAGATTTAAGCCTAATATTTCATTTCCATTATATTACTCAAAAATATTTACCAAAATATTGAGTGTGCCAGTAGTATTGTAGACTTTAGAACTTGGCCTGTACATCATTTCGAGACCTAATTGATTACCAGGAATGGATAGTTCAAGAAGGCAACACTTAGGAAATCACCCAAATAACCTATATTTGTGTGTCTATCAACTTGTTACACTGACTTGTCGACCTCTCGTGTTAAAACCTTTTGTTACACTCATTATTAGTGCAAGATACCCCTAGATCACCCTTGTTAAACCAATCTATGTTTTCACCCAATGTTATATATATCGTTACACCATTTCGCCTTAACCTACCCTCTAGTCTTTATTTTATTTGTGTTGAAATTCCTGGCTACTTAAGTCCATGGTTCGAGGGAATGGGAACGAAAATTTTATGCATTCGTGGAAGACCAATTAGTTATGATCTATAAAGACCCCCTATATCATCACTTTTGACATTGTTTATCTCAAGTGGGAGGATGTGCATATAATATCGGATGTTGCATGGGCAATAATTAAAGATATAAACTCTTGTAACATTTGCATATTTATCATGAAGAAAATGAAGAACAGAGGGTGAAACAAAAAGCCACCCATGTGCTAAAAAAATGTAAAGATGGTGAAAAATAAAAAATGGAGCTAGTAGCCCATTATTGCACCAAGACATCTCAGTAATTATGAAAAATGGAGCTAGTAGCCCATTATTACACCAAGTCATCCCAACACTCATGAAGAATAGAGCTAGTAGCCCATTTTTGAGGATCAGATTTTCGGACTTAGACTCTTGGACCCATGGATGGACAGTGGCTAGTTATGATAACCTTATATTTCTTTAGACTATTTGTTTTGTGTTTTTATATTAACAACCATTAAATGTGTATCCCATGTCTATCCTAACCCTTTATCCCCTTTAAAACCATATTACCCTTGTTACCTTTGAGAGATATTTAGACCCTAATTCTAACTGGTGCAGATTTGTGTACTTTCCAAGCTTATGATAGAATACATGCTATGACTATGCAATTAAGCGATCACCCTGAAAATGAAACACTTAGACTAGTGGAGAACTGAGTGACTTTTTATCCCCTTTTGGTGATGTGTGTGGCTTTGATGTTTTCTAGCATAAGAGTTTTATAAATTCATTTCTTAAAATTATTCTAGAGAAATCTTTTTATGAAATGTTCTAACAGGTTCTACTTGAGGGCAAGCAGAAGTCAAGTAGGGGGATATTTGATAACATCAAATATTTAATACATTTTGGAGGAAAATACCCCCTATATTACTTGCAAATGTTTTACTAACACTCGAAAATAAGATATTTTCCATCATTTTGTAGTTTTCAGGTGAAATGCAGGAAAGTGACAAGAAACAAGAGAAAAAGGATTCAAATTGTAAATATTTAAAGAATGTTACGGCGCAACACCAAATATGGTTATGCCGTAACATATATTAAGCAAGTACAAAGATAAAGGACAACTTTACGGCGTAACACCATATCTAGTTACACCATAAACATAAATTTGGAAGGAAATCTTATCATAGATAGATTTACGGCGTAACATCATATCTGGTTACGCCGTAACCATGAAGATCCACAAATATGGAATGAAGATCACGTACATATGGAAATTATTTGAAGGTTACGGCATAACACCATATCTAGTTACGCCGTAAGAACTGCTTAAATATGGAATGCCGTGTACGAAGGTTACGACATAACACATTTATAAGTTACGCCGTAACAGGTTTGATACCTATAAATAGAGGCCTCGCTCAAGCTATTCCGACATCACTTCCTCCACAGCCAATTGGAGAGGCGACAAAGGCTTCCAACCTTCGAAGAATTCCACCTAGAGTCCAAGGGAGATCACACTTTACTTACTTTTTATATTTAATTATTCAAATACGAATACTGTAAGAATTATGAGTTTTCAATCTACAATTTCTTTTATTTCTTGTTGCGTTTCCATTACCATGAGCGGCTAAGCACTTAAAGTGCTGGCCTAGTTATGTAGTTACTTTTGTTATGATTGTTTCCTGTTAGAATATGGTTTCATTAGATATTCCTTGACTATTGAGTAACCCTGAGTTTTGGTAGTACGGGTGGTTTTGACCTGGCTTGCCTCATTATTAGATTATCTAGTCAATATAGGATCCAACGGGTACTAGGGAGGATCTATGACTCTAACCCCTAGTGTAGGAACCAACCGGTCATCGTATTTATCACTCAATATACTTAAAAAGCATATGAACTCTTTCAGAGAGGGTTAATAATCTGTATAGGTTATTAGATCAGTTTTGGGAATAGTTGGAATTAATCACTACAACTTGGATATCCTACCTCTTATACGATTTGGACTGAGTCAGAATCGTGAGAAGTATAGGATAGACTATATATGCCTATTCATGTCTATTGACCTTAGAAATCGCTAATGAAACCATAGTTTAACATTGCATAGGAAAACACTTTCATAACAGTAGTAATGAAGTAATTAGGTTAGCACGTTTTCTCTCTTGATATCTCCAACTCTTTTCAGTATTTTATTTTATTGTTATTTATTTCAAACCACTTTCAAAATGTGACATTTCAAATTTAAACTAATTACAACTTAGCTCTAGGGCCGACCTCGGATTTACCAAAACTACACTACTCACGATCGGGTTCTCTCGGTTCCTACCCGTTAGTGCGTTTTGTAAGGTGAAATAAGTTTTATAAATTTAAAGACTTGATAAAAACATATTTTTAAAGAAGATCCGCATCATGTAGCTAGAAAGAAAATACGCATCAGGTAGCTAATGAGTGTTTGGTTTAATTCAAACTAGATATAGGATGAAAGTAGTATAAGAACCTCAAACCCTGGTATACGCCTTTTCCTCCAGGTAATTAGCTCAAAATATTTTTTTTCTTTGATAAATGCAAGTTCATAGAGCGAGTTGTCTAATAAGTTTCTCTCACAGATTATGTATTTAAGAGTGTAAAGGGTTTGATCAGTTCTGACTATCCACTTAACAAAGAACGAGAGGTGGTGAAAGTCTATATTATGTTGCTCCTAATATACACATTCCTACCAGAATCAGGGGCAGAAACTGGCTTTGGTTTGTGCTTCTGATAAGTTGAATAATGAGCAACATTTAGGGCATGCGCTTTGGATCAGTTGAAGCAGAATGCAACAAAAGCTGAGATTCTGTTTTTTGAAAGGTTAGTTTTTATTTTTATCTATAAAATGTTCATTCAAACACTTTATATAATATGAATAATGAGTTTATTCTAAGCAAGGCTTAACTAAATTATGTAATATTGGATATCGTCAGTTTAAGGTGCCAGTTGGTTTGCCGACTGCAATTATTATTGGGTATATATTTTGGTTTTAAGAGATCTTTTTTTAGGATAAGAGTGTTTTAGTTACTTTATGGACTTAGCAACCAATGGAAACTCAATTGCGTGTATCAAACTTTTCTTGAGAAAGCTTAAAAATGGATGATAAAATTGAAATGGAATGTTAGTTTATTTGACCTTAAAAGTCAAGGTTTTTTAGGACAAAAGTGTTTTAGTTACTTTATGGTCTTAGCAACCAATGGAAACTTGATTGCGTGTATCAAAATTTTCTTGAGAAAGCTTAAAAATGGATGATAAAGTTAAAATGGAATGTTAGTTTATTTGACCTTAAAAGTCAAGGTGACAATCATTGAAAGAGTTAATTATGTGCATTTGATTTAGACCTACAATTTTTTAAGTTTCACAGTGATCACTTTAGAAATGTACATCCAAACAGGAGATGATATATTGATATTAGAAACTAGAATTTAGACATATATAGTTGACTTATGGTGTCATGTCGATTAAAAATGTTATATTAAGACTCGATCTTCTTTTGTTCAATACTTCAACATATAGTTTATTGATATATTGCGAACATATACAACTTGTTACCCATAAAGATTCTAGCCTAAAACACATGATCTGGAGGTCAGGGAGGATAAAAGAAATAAGTTGCCATATTATTAGATGTAGAGAGAGAAAGGAAAGATGTGTGTGTTTCTAATGCCTGAAGATGGCGGGCACTGGTCTGCCTTGCACAGCTGGGTGATGGCAACTCCGTCTTTTCTAGAGTTCATGGTGTTTTTCAGGTCAGGATGTTAGTGTAAGATGCTAAAGTTTGATCAAGGTTAGCTTTTAAGGTATCTTTTTTCTGATAAATTTTTAGCATGTTCCGTTGCAGGTAGGAAACATATCTAATTACTGATTCATGCCCATGTAATGGTTAGCTAAAATGATTGCTTTTCCTTCTGTATTTGAATACTTAAAAGTTTTTTACGGCATATGTGTGTGTAGGATTAAGGAGCTGTTCGGTTTAACTTATTTAGGAGACATGGGGGCTGAAATGTGTGTGCTTGGTTATGGTTCAGGAGGTATGGTTCAGAGGATGTGGTTCAGGGGGTGTGGTTCAGGAGTTGTGCTTTATTTGGTTGTGCTTTATGGAGTGTGGTTCAGGGGTTGTGGTTCAAGGGGGTTGGTGAAAAGACTTGGCTGAGAGGTAGACCTTTTAAGTTTGAGAAGCAATGGTCATGGCTCTAGCATTCACGCTTATGTAGGCAGAATGAATGCTTGGTTGCTGCCGTTTTTCAGCCAAAAAAGGATTCTTTGGCTGCGGTTTTTTTCGTCAACAAGAGGCTGTTTTGTTTGCTGTTAAAATGGGAGTTTGGTTTGCTATTTTTTTGGCAAAATGGGTCGTTTGCTTTGTTGTCAAAATGGTTGTACAGTATGCATTTTAAGTATCTAATAGTTTCTGATTTACATGTATGGTTCTAATATAAGATTGGTTATAGACCATGTAAAAAAAAGTATATTTGTGTAAATAACTAACACAGTTAGTAGTTTGTATCGGGTCATAGGATTTCGATTAGTTTGTGGTTGGTTTCTTTGTGGTTCAGATGGAGTTGTAGTTTCTATAGGTCATGGGGCCCATATCAGTTGGGTTGTAGTTTCACAACTAAGTTTATTAAGGCTTTAGTACAAACCTTAAAAGAGTTTGGCTGCTAACAAGTTTGAAGAATCAAAAAAACATTAACAAAACATCATTTGGCTTTGTGGTAAAGTGTTGAGTTTCCAAACGTATGGTCATGTGTTCAATTTAATGAAAATGCAACTTTTTTTATTTGATAGTTGGGCTTCATCACAATGGAAATTTCTAATTCATACTATTTTACAATGTCTAAGTCCAAAGACTACTGCCTGGAATGAGTTTAGTAGTACTGTGGCGTCTGCCATTATCTGCTTAGCCATAAACCAGAAATTTAATTTTTCAAAATTCATTTTTGATGGTATGATTAGAAACTTGGATAATTTGTCTAGCAAATTTTTGATGTATCCAAGGTTTGTACAAATATTTTTGGACCAACAACTTGATAAGCTGCCAACTCATAAAAGAAAATATATTTCACCCTCTCACACTAAAAAGATTTTTGGAAATATGAGAAGGGTAGGCAAAGGTTTTTCTGGTAGAGTAACACCTTTGTTTCCAACAATGGTGGTACAAAACCAATCACAATTGGGTGAAGGTTCAGCAATTCCAACTGATCCCCATCACACACCCACCATTATTCAACCATCAACTCAACCTCAAAAGACACAACAACCTAGGAAGCCTCAAAGAAAGGACACTCAGGTACCTCAGTCTAGTGCTTCTATTGACAATGTTATAGATGAGGCTGTCCATAAAGAGTTGGGTGACAGTTTGGTGAGGGCTGCCACTACTGCTTCTAGCTTAAAAGAAGAGCAGGACAGTGGTAACATAACTAAGACCCAATCCAAGACAACACCTAATGAATCTAGTTACCAAGGAACTAATTCAAGTGGTGGTCCTAGGTGCCAAGAAACCATAGGGGATACTATTGCTCAAACTATGTTTGAGAGTATATCTAAACATTCCAATGATTCACTGCTCGCAAGAGGTAACACACTTCAAAGTGATGAGGATAGACTTAAACTTAATGAATTGATGGAACTATGTACCACTTTACAAAATCGGGTTCTTGATTTGGAGAAGACAAAGACCACTCAACAAAATGAGATTACTAGTTTGAAAAGGAGGGTCAAGAAGCTTGAAAAGAAAGGTAGGTCAAGAACTCATAAGCTGAAGAGATTATACAAAGTTGGTTTGACTGCTAGGGTAGAATCCTCTGGTGATGAAGAAAGTTTGGGTGAGGATGCATCCAAACAGGGGAGGATTGATGCTATTGATGCATATGAAGACATTACCCTGGTTAGTGTTCAAAATGCTGACAAAGAGATGTTTGATGTGAATGTTTTAGATGGTGAGGAGGTGTTTGTTGCAGAACAAGAAGTTGCTATTAAAGAGGTTAGTGTTGCTGGTGATAGAGTTAGTACTACTAGTATACCAGTTAGTGCTGCTAGTGCTGCAACAACTGTTGATGATTTTACTTTGGCTCAAGCACTTATGGAAATAAAAAGTACAAAACCTAAGGAGAAAGGGGTTGTTATACAAGAGCTGGGTGGATCTACAACAACAATATCTTCACAACAATCACAGGGAAAAGGTAAAGAAATATTGATAGAACCTGTGAAGCCTATAAAAAAGAAAGATCAAATCAGGTTTGATGAAGAAGCTGCTTTAAAATTACAAGCTGAATTTGATGAAGAAGAAAGACTTGAAAGAGAGAAAGCTAAAAAAGTAGAAGAAGCCAATATTGCCTTGATTGAAACATGGGATGATATAGTGGAAAAGATTGATGCTGATCATCAATTGGCTGAAAGATTGCAAGCACAAGAACAAGAATAGTTGTCTATTGAAGAAAAGGCTACATTATTTCAACAACTCTTAGAGAAAAGAAGAAAGCATTTGACAGCTAAAAGAGGAGAAGAGAAAAGAAACAAACCACCAACAAAAACTCAACATAGAAAGATAATATGTACTTACCTAAAGAACATGGAAGGATACAAGCTCAAAGATTTGAAGTTGAAAGAGTTTGATTCTATCCAAGAGATGTTTGATAGAGCATTCAAAAGGGTAAATACATTTAAAGACTTTAGAACAGAGTTGGTGGAAGGCAATGAAAAGAGAGTAGGAACAGAGCTGATACAAGGGATTACAAAGAAGCAAAAGGTGGAAGATGACAAAGAAACAACAGAGCTTAAATAGTTAATGAAAATCATTCCAGATGAAGAAGAAGTAGTAATTGATGGCTATTAAGTCTCCAAGTATTATTGACTGAAAGATTTATAAAGAAGGAAGAAAAAGCTATTATCAAATAATGAGAGCTGACAGAAAGTCTCAAATGTACATGGTCTTTAGTCGAATGCTTAAAAGTTTTGACAGGGAAGATTTGAAAGATCTGTACAAGTTGGTAAAAGCTAAATATGAGTCAACAAGACTAGTGGAAGACTTGGATTTGTTGTTATGGGGTGATTTGAATACAATGTTTGAACCACATGTAGAAGATGAAGTATGGAGGAATCAACAAGGATACAAAGTGTTGGATTGGGAGCTGTATGACTCCTGTGGAGTACATTCCTTGAGGATGCAATCTATGCAGATTTATATATTGGTAGAGAAGAAATATCCCCTTACAAAACTTACACTTTCAATGATGGTGGAAAAGAAGCTTATAGTTGAATATGAAAGTGAAATGGCTTATCGGCTTGTTAGATTCATCATGAAACAACTAAAGTAGTAAAGAAGTGTTTGGAAGCATCCTCATG
>BQNB010159683.1:0-14886 GCA_026074375.1 Tanacetum coccineum | reverse complement strand
GCACGTAAATTGTACTACTTTCTAAAATTGTCAATCTAAATTTAACTTAAAATTAAGCACAATCACTCTAATTGAATAATAGTTGGGAGCGAAAAGTTGACAAGTCATAGTTATAAGTAGTGTTAGCATTTTTACTTGTACTTAACGGTGATTTCGTTTGTACGCTTAGCTTGGGACTAGTAAAAAAATCGGGGACGATAAATTTATCCGTCGGGACATCCGTAGATTATTCTATAGGCGCCTCTCATTCTATGATCCCAGTGTTGATAAAATAAAGGAAGTCAAACAGGTAGTTCAGAAAAGAAAAAGGAAAATCCAAAAATATTAGGGATAGTTAGTGTACATATAAAAAATGGTGAAAACGGGACTTGTCGAAGCTATTGATTCTTTAGTTCCCCTTGACGAACACTTAGCTACTTTTCGAGGTTATTAGTCGAGGGGGATTGAGATTCTTGGTTTTCTTAAGTGTTTACTTCATAACATTGCGTGAGGACACGACAATATCTTAGTATGGGGGATTTAATATGTGCTTAATTACACATATTTTATACCTAATAAAACGAGCCTAAATGACCAAAAACAGACAGAAATTGCCAAATATATGTTTGTTTTGCTTTATGTACTGTGCAGGTATCGGATATTGACAAAAGGACGAAAAACGAAGCCAAAAACGACAAAACCAAGCACGGATTTGGAAAGAGCAGAGAAGTCAAAGTCAACCCCGAGAAGCTAAATCAAAAAAATACAACTTTAAGGGACCAAAATTGTCAAATCCTAAAGTTGTAATAAGGGAATAAAAATACAAGGGCTAAAATTGCAATTTACCTAAAATATAACTTTAGGGGCCTTTCCTGCCAAACCCCTAAAGTTATATCACACAAGGACCACCTATGTAATTAGCTTATATAGGTTTAGGGGGCATTTCTGCCAATCCCTAAACTTGTATCACCACATGGACTGAATTTGCAATAGAAACATATTAAATGGAGGACCAAACCTGCCCATTCCCCTAACATCTCCCCTGCACCCCCAAAATCAAACCCAGATAAACCTTAACCTATTTTTTCCGCCATAACCAAAACCCAAAGCCTGTGAACCTTTTCCTTCTCCCCATAACACTCAACCTCACATACTTACACAGGGGATCAAAAACACCTAGAACAAGCTCTTACACAATGGAGAACAAAGCTGCAAGTCCAAGAAGAATAGACTTCAGCTATAAATAGAGCCATTTTGTAAGCCTTGAAAGAGAGATCGGAGATTAATTTAGTTTAATTGTAATTTTAATTAAGTCATTTATAGCTTATTGTACTTCTTCCTTCAGCTTTGTACTAATTTCCAAGTTTAATGAAGTTTATGAGTTAAAAAATCAAGTTTTTAAGTCAAGTTCCTTTATTTTTGTGTGTGTTTAGAATTGTTAAGAAGCTCACACTTAAGGCTTATTTTAAGCTGTTTTCCATTAAGTAAAATAAAAAGATAAGTTAGTTTTAAGAGAAAATCACAAAAATCACTCTTAAATATACCACAGCTTATGGATGATAAGCCATTTATGGATGGGCTTATGGACACTACTAGCTTGTCTTTGACAAGCTAGAGCTTGTAGATCAGCTTGTAAAAGCTTAAGCAGCCTGTTTGAGCAAGGGTTTAAGTCTCTCTATTTCTTATTTTCTTACTACTGTAAACGTACTTAGAGTGCTTATTGTTACTTATGTTCTGCTTATTTATTCTTTATTATGTTGTTTGAGCTTATCCACTTTGATTTCATTCTAAAAAATGATTTGTGCAAGTTTCCTAGTTATACTGGTATCGATGGTGTAGTTAATACTGATTAGATTTTAATTTAGCTTTATTTAAGTGCATATCACTGATTGAAATCTCTCCATAAGTACCTTATTTTGTTTATATTGATAATCTGTATTAACAATTAGATCAAATCAGCTTGGAAATGAATGAACTTTTGAAAACTTTGAGGGATTTTTAGCACAGCCAGTTACTAACCCATAGTTAGTACTGCTAGTTCTCTTTTGGGATTTTAAAGCTAGCAGTACTAACTCAAGGCTAGCAGTACTAACTCCAAGTTAGTACTGGTAGTTAATACTGTTAGTACTGTTTGATCATTTTTGCTTATTAGCTTATTGTTTCTGCTTATTTAAGATTTGCTTAGCTCTTTAGAGTAGATTAAGCCCATTTTTGTTTACTGTCTTTAGTAGAGCTTATTGAAGCTTTTTCGCCTTTTCAAAATAGTTTTAAGAGTTTATCAGTTTTTAGTTTTTTAGCTTATTTGCCATTATAGTTTATTCTAGTTGCTTATTCTTATGTCTGAGTGCCTTATAGGGAAATTAAAGATCTGTTTTAAGCTATTCCGTTATTTCTTGTTTTCAATTAGTGGTTTTATTAGAGCTAGCAGTTACTAACTTAAAGCTAGCAGTCCTAACTCCAAGTTAGTACTGATATTATACTAGTAAGTACGTACTTGCAAATCCATATTAGATGGTTGACACTTTACCAAAAAGTGGATGGTATATCAACTCACCAAGTTTCATGTACAAAGAGTTGACATGGTTCTCAATCCACCATGGAATTTACCTTTTCTAGGTGCCAAAGGATTGACTAGCCCTGAGCAAACGGCTACAGGTAAAGGCATATCAAATCCGTTGATGGCTGTAATGGTTTGCCAAAAACCATATGGTATTCAACTCACCAATGTTTCAAGTACTGAGAGTTGAAATGGTTTTCAGTTGACCATGGATATACACCTTTCTGGTGGCCAAAGAACTGACTACTCCAGAGTTAATGGCTAACTGGTAAAGAGACATCAAATCCATTTAAAATTTTCAATGATTCACCTCTCACAGGAGTTAACACACCTGGAAGTGATGAGAATAGAATGAAACTTTATGATTTGATGTACAATATTGTCAATATTGCTGAAGAGTCATTGAAGACTAGTTGCTGTCAAGATTTGAAGACTTGAAGACATATTATTTTGAAGACAGAAGTTCAAGACAATCCTCTAAAGCCCAAAGTGAAGCCAAAGTACAAAGAAACTTGAAGTTCATGAATGAAGATCAAGTTAGGGGAGGATTGTTAGGAAAATATTGTAAACAGACTTAATACTGTTAGTATTAAAGTTAAGTCTGTTAGTTAAAGTTAGTACTGATAGAGTAATAGTTAGTACTGTTAGTATAGAAGTTAAGTCTGGTAGAGCAAGTTAAGTCTGCCAGCATTAACTTAAGTGTGACAGTATTAAAGTTAATACTGTTTGAACAGACAAGTTAAGTCTGTTTGTAATTATAGTAATAGTTATCAATTAGCGTTAATCTAGGAAGAGATAAGCATTATCTCTTAACGCGTTTAGGGTTCCTTAAGTTTATAAAAGGAACATAGAATAGTATTGTAAACATATGAGTTGATTGAGAATTTACAATCAAATAGTAATAGTAATAGCAAGTTTGATATTTGTTCTTGTGTTCATCTTGGTATAGATATTGATATTCCGCGTCAATATTTGTATTCACGGTTATTGTCTCTCATAGTATCTTTGGATTTATTCAAAGGACTATAAGTCGTTTAAGGCTCATTGAGATCCTGTTGATAAGGACCTACATAACATCATAGCAGTTGTAAGCTTATCCTCTTGAAAATCGCCTTGTAACTCCCCTTGATATTCATCATCATAATTAACGACTGATGAAGGATGTATGACATAGTATGGTTGTGGAGAATAAGAAGAGTTTGTATGAGAGTGTGATGAACAAGCATTTGAATGAGCAATAAGAGCTAAAGGATCGTGATTCTTGGCAGCTTTCTTTGCCCTTGATGCTAGAACATGTAGTTTGAATTGCACTAACTGATCATACAACACATCATAAGAGACTGCAGGTCCAGTTTGATTATGACGAACCATGGTAACATATTTGCTTCATTCTGGTTGCAAGCAATTGAGAAACTTTGTATTGATTGCCACCGGTATTGCATCTGATGTTGTCCTTCCTTATCAGCAACATCTTCTGAATCTTGTACATCATTGTCTTTAGGAGAACTTTCAGAAGGTTTTTCATGTGCAGCTGGAGCAACATCTTCTACTGGAATCCTTGTCCTATGAGGGTGTAGTGGAAGGAGTATGTATTCTTGAGTAGGTCCTTTATCTTTTCCTTATGAACCTGCAACATAAGTATCTTGTGTACCTGCATCTACATTAACTAATTTTTTATACACTAATAGGAATATAGTTCATTGAATTGGTGAGAAAATCAAGATCAAACATCCAATTAGGACTAGTTCCTGCCACATTTGGTTGATCTTCAAGAAAATCGATGTGTAGATTCTCTTTTACCCTTTTGGTCCTTTTGTTGTATACTCTAAAAACTTTACTAGTCGGTAGAGTATCCAAGCATAATAACCTCTTCAGATTTCCCATTAAATTTGCCCAAGGAATCTAAGGTGTTTAATGTCAAGGGGCACCCAAAAGGTCTTCATAAAAATAATACTAGGTGTGTTACCTATTAATAGTTCATAAGGTGTCTTATTTTGAGGTTTGGTCACTAATACCCTATTCAGTACATAGCAGTCAGTATTTACTGCCTCTGTCCAAAATGGGATAGGTAAAAGTGAGTCTGCTAACATAGTTCTAGCTGCCTTAATTAGGGTCCTATTTTTCCTTTCTGCAACACCATTCTGCTGTGGAGTTCTAGCCACACTAAACTCCCTTTTTATTCCTTTCTTAGCACATAATTCATTAGACATATTTCCGCTGCGACACATTTTTGGGGGTGTTACAGATTGGTATCAGAGCATTGGTTATAGAGAACTAGGTTGCATATGTTACCTAGACTATAACCGTTTTCACAAACATTGCATCACATCAAACATTTTCAAAGTGCATACACACTACTTGCTTACTTGCTTACATTACTTGTTACATTAAGTGCTTACATGACATACATATATATAATATATATGCTTGCATCCCTTTTGCGTATATCGTACGTTTATTTATATAAGAGTTATTTATATAAATACCAGAACATTTCTTAAGACATTGTGAGTTGCACAATGGTCTCATTTTACTTCTCAGACATTGTGAGTTGCACAATGGTCTCACTCATTTCTCAGACATTGTAAGTTAAACAATGGTCTCTAAGAATATTTTTTTATAACTTTATACAATATCGTATTACACGAAAGCCGTCATAATTTTGTTTACATGGAATTATGTATGAATCTAAGTATTACAAGTCTTGTATGGGCGGGACTTGTAATAGGAGGATTTATATGATAATTGCTATGTTGACTCGTTCATAAAGACTTTTACCTTATTTACTCTAACCGAGTACTCATTAACTATCTTGAACTCTATGTCGATATTTCCTGATTGTTTTACTCCCCGTCTCCGAAGACGAGTTTTAAACACTCGTCCCATACTCATTAGAGCACATGCATCGTCATGTCATCCATCACCTTGAAGGTTATGTGAGTACGCGTATTGCATCGGGAATTATTAAGTAGGATGATTTATAATCTATTTATTTGAAAGGATTGGGACGCCTCTTCATTTAAATAAATAAATTGTAAATCGCCGAACCATAAGTTTATCAATTCATTATTTACATAAATTGGGACGCTTCTTGATGCAAATAATGAATTATAAATAAGTGGGCTTAATGGTATCCGATATGACACGAGTATGAACTTGAACTCGATAATCACCGGAATCCGTTAAAAGACCTAAAAACACGATGGCGTCTTACCACTCAGCGAAACCTAAAGGCCTCACTTGAACTATTCTTAAGTTATTACTTTTGCCATTGCAAATCCTTGCAATCATGAACTGTCTGTGGAGCTAACAGACTGAGTACAATATTCCGTCACCTATCATATTAGCTCTCCCGCGAGCTCCTCACATTCGTTGACCTTTATTCTGAGGATATTGTTTCTGGAAATGTCCTCACTGGTTGCTGTTGTTGGGTCCTGGAGCGGTCCCAGCTTGTACAACTTTATCCAATAGGTAATGCAACCCCCCTTAAACCAGATAAACACCTATCGACGAAACATCTAGTCGAACTATTCATTTCGGGCCACTAGTACGAAGACTTAGGTCGCGATACATCCTAGTACTGCTAAGTAAGTTGGGTACTTACATCCATAAGCCCCGTTTGATGTAAATCATCAAACATTACAGATATCAGAAACTAGACACTGCCCGTAAACAGTTAAAACTTTACACAGACATACTCACGCGACTACACTTTCTCCTTCGACGCTTTCACTATTAAGAGACTTTCCTTATAACGCGTGTATATCAGTCATAAGACCGGTGATGATTTTTTTTTGAGATACCTATTTTGATTTGGTATATTGAGAAGCATCGAAAAATCGAATTTTGTTGAATAAAGTTATCAGCGTGTTGTTTAGAACTGGTTTATCAAATCTTAAATCTCTTCTTGGTCACACAATCGGTTAACACAAATTAAATCTCGGGACGAGATTTCTTTAAGGGGTAGGTACTGTAACAACCGGCAATTTTCGAAATTTTAAATGACTATTTTACCTTTTGACTTTTTGGGTCTGACTTGACTTTTTGACTTTTAACGTCTTATTGTCGCATAAAAACGATTACCGCGTAACCGGTAATGTTTCGGAACATATTTAAATAATAAATCATATTTATTATTACATATCTCTCATGTGCAAATTTATTTTTAACATATTTGACTTGAAAACGAGAAGATATATGTTATTTTAAGTTGACTTATCAAAAACGACCCGCTAAATCACGTTTTCACGACTCAGACTCTAAAGCAATTTGATGCAAAACGACATTCCGGAAAACTTTTTAGTTTTGCCCGAGACCCGAAAACAAGCAGAGAATGACTGAAATACCCTCGCAAAATTTTGAACACCGCACACAACGCGTACCGACTCGGAAATAATTAAATTACATTTAATTATCACTTTTATTAAATAAAAATATTTAATAAATTAATTAACATGTATTCAAAAGCGTTTATGCAAACGCGGATGTACCAGTTAAGGTTTTATTTTTCGGACAAAGTTTATCAGTGATACACAAACAAATAATAAACATTTTTAAATAAATGTTATAAAAGATTTATAAAATAACAGTCGAGTATATACTCATTTTCATGGAAAAATCAGTCTGAATGCAACGGCGCAAGTTTCGTGTTATGAATCATTCATTAACTAGTCCAAACGAGTCCCGAACCATTAATTAACAAAAATTACACGTTTGGTCCCTGTGGAAATATTTTCAATATTAACCCTAAACTATTATTTACTTGTCACAAATTTTTATATGTTTGGACTATAAATAGAAAATGGGTTAGGGTTCATGCATTATTTTACTAGCCTCCCTCACACACACTTCTCTCTAACTTTTCAGGCGCCGTCACCGGATCCGGCCAAACTTCCGGCCACCCATCTCCGGCCTCCCACCGACGCCATACACCACCACTTCACTCCGATCTACCCGATCTACACCACCCTCTCATCGTCATCATCTCCAGCCGCCGCTCCCCATGGCTGCCACCACCAACAACATCATCACCATCCACACCACACCACCAACGCCACTTCCACCGCCACCCTTACGCCACCTTCACCATGCCATCACCCCACCACAGCCGCTACACACCATCACCATCTCCCAGCCGCCACCTAAGGGTGCGTTGGGTTTGATAAAAGCACCAAAAAGGGTGCTTGTGGTTTTGATAAACACACCAAAAGGGTGCGTTTGAATTTCATTAGCTTTAGGGTGCGTGGTTTGACAGTAGCACCATCAAGGGTGCGTTTGGTTGTTCATACCACCCCAAGGGCGCGTTTGGTCTTCTTATCACACAAAGGGGTGCGTTCGGTTTGATTATAACAGCACCGAGGGTGCGTTTAGATTTGGGTTTGGTTTTTATTAACACCACAAAAAGTATGCGTTTGGGATTTCAGCACAAAGGTGCGTTTGGTTTAGTTGAAACAGCACAAGGGTGCGTTTGGTTGTCGATTAAGCACTAAAGGGTGCATTTGGTTTTCTGTTATGCACCAAAGGGTGCGTTTGGTTTAGTCGAAACAACACAAGGGTGCGTTTGGTTATCGATTAAGCACTAAAGGGTGCGTTTGGTTTTCTGTTATGCACCAAAGGGTGCGTTTGGTTTAATAAAAGCAGCATAAGGGTGCGTCTGGTTGGCTGTTTAACACCTTAAGGGTGTGTTTGGGTGAGCAGTTTCGCACTAAGGGTGCGTTTGGTTGTGCAGAAAAGGTATAAGGGTGTGTTTGGGTAAGCAGGAAACGTATAAGGGTGTGTTTGGGTGAGTAGGAAACATATAAGGGTGCGTTTGGGCTAACAACAACTATTAGGGCGTTTGGTTTATATAAATAAACTAATAAATGCATCGTAAGATTTTATAAATTATAAAACGGATCAAATGGTGGTAATGGTTAAATAAATATACTATTTATTATTTTGTTTTTGTGTTTACAACACAAGAGATGTGTTTGGTTTTACTCATTTATGTTATCTATCTAGTCTCGTTTAGATATATATTGAAACACGAGGGTATTTGCAATGCGGATTTGATTAAAGTGGAAAACGTTGAGTTTTGTAAAAATGGGAAACGTTGTATAAATGAATAGTTCATGCCGAAATTTATAAAAAGTTCTATACTTAATAAATTTCATTGTAATTTCTATTATCTTAGAAAAACCGATAAAAGACAAAGTTATATTGCCTTAAGATAGTTAATTTGTAATTATACAATAACCGGATAAACAGACGAAAACTATACTTTTACAAATGGGATAACTATTTTAGCTAAAACCGTCAAGGAAACGAAATACTAAATTATAACATATTATTTTATAATTCCCGACTAGAAGATAAAATCATAACTTTTGTAAAAACTTTAAAAACCTCGTTTACATAATTCATAAATTTAAAACGTGTGTTTACTTTTATGCCAGAACTCTTTATTAATTTAATTGGTGTCCGAAAACGTGTCAAACCATTTGGTTAAATTATTTACTCACACTTATTATATAATACTTGCACGGTATAGTATACTTCAATTTAATCTTTTGATTTCTGGTCGTTATTATATAATTCACTATATGAATTATATAATTGTTCATCTTTCAAGGTAATATATATGGAATATATTACATACTTTGTTATATAATTCACCATATGAATTATATACTTTTGAATTATTTTACCGAACCAACCACCAAACCAAACTGCCACTCGGAACCTAAATCTTTTATCAACGGGTCGCGTTGATGTAATCATCCATCGGGTAACTAAATTCATTATCCTAAACTAGTAGGATTTAACCGTTAAGATAAACGGCAACTTCTCGGTCAAGCCGTTTCGTCTTCCGTTGTGTTGTGCATATCAGATGCCTATCTGTCAATCGTTCTTCAACATCAAGGTGAGTTTATAGCCCCATGTTTTACTTGTTTTACATATATTTTTGGGGTGAGAACATGCTTGTTTACAAATTCATTTACATGGACGATTATATACGTGTTTACAAATTCATTTACATGGTCGATTACATACGTGTTTACAAATTCATTTACATGGTCGATTACATACGTGTTTACATATTCATTTACATGGTCGATTACATATGTGTTTACATGAATGTTTACAAACTCGTTTACATACTCATTTACATATCTCACGATGAGATACATCACTAGTTTTCACTTATGGATACTACAACTTGGATTTCATTCTAATGATTATGGATTAGCTTAAGTTGCATGAACTGTTAATTACTCGGAGGGTAAGCGCGAATGTTATAAGATAGATCTATTTGGGATTGACAATCCCCGTTCGGGTGACTAGCTATCACCGGGAACGAACGTTATACCATGTCGGATCATGATTGGATTGGCGCCTGCGGGGCCAACAATCACATACACATGAATATTTTTATTACTGCCCGGGTGTTCTTGGAGGGGACAACCTACGATGGGTACATTCTTACAGTGCCTTGAATAAAGTGGCATACAAACAAGTCTACGTCACAGTTTCATGAACTTAGGTGTGTAATCATAATCACAAATGGTGACTATTGTATTGGATACAATGGTCATGCATACATTACAAATCTTGGATTTGAACATATATTCATACATTTTGTGACTATTTAAGGATTGAAATAGGTCAGGCATGCATTACAAATCTTTGATCCAACATTTTAAATCATTTTATGATACTGTAGAGAGACAGTAGTCACTAAACGTTTTACATGGTACTGTGATGACACAGTAGACAAATACATTCATTGGAATTTACATTTATACTTTAACTAACCTATGAACTCACCAACTTTATGTTGACACTTTTAAGCATGTTTTTCTCAGGTGAATTAGATGCTTGGCTTAATTGATGTGCATTGGAGTCTAAATTGGCAAGATTTCATTCATGGATTTCTACTTACGTACAAATGATCAAATCTCGTTGTATTGCTTTCAAGCTTTTTATGGTGATGCAATTATGGGACAAATGTTATATCAATTTCAAGAAAATCAACGAGATTACGTTTCAAACGACACATTTAGAGGTCGTTCTCTTGTATCCTGTGTTGTTGTATTATGAAGTAATGCTCCCAGACACATTTCCGCTGCGACTCATTTTTGGGGGTGTTACACGCCGTATCTTCTTGCTAGATACGGCGTATATAGTCAGAATAAGCAATCTTCATATTTCATTGTTTAAGCTCCAAAATTTGCGCCTTTCGAATAATCTTCACAAAGTACTCCATAATTACTGCAAATAATAAATCTAAGCAATTAAGTACCAATTCTTGCAATAATTATATAAAATGGGTAATTTATACGGGATAAATGATGCTATAAAATAGACGTTATTTGATGTCATCAAATATCCCCCCACTTGAATCCTACTTGTCCTCAAGTAGACTTTCAAAAGGTTTTGAAAATGTATCCCAATCGAGGTTAAGGATTTTTTCCGTTAAGCATTTTTTCTTTTCTAACCACCTGTACAAAACCAAGCACCTCACTAAATATGGGAATGAAAACACTCAGATCACTCAATTAATCTAGGGTGTAACATTTAAGTAGTATGCTCATTTGCTCAGTCGTGATTAGGTTCGTATCATAGGCTTGGCAAAGATACACATCTCCACCTCTAGAGCTAAGTAGTAAAAAGTCAAAAGGTAAATTGGGTATTTAAAAATAGGCTTGGGTTTAATCATTCTTTTAAGGATGAAGAATGATATAAGGTATGGAGCTTCTGACTTTCACCGAAGGTCATCATCAAACAAGGCAGCTGAGACATGCATACATGGCCGTAACGACAGAATAGACATCCACGCTCGTATACATCCTCATTCAAGTAGATCCTAGGGTTAGTTATCAGGAAAGGGAAGTAAAATGGTTGTTAAATAAAATATACAAAACAAATATATTAAAGCCAACAAATATGGTGCGGTTGCTAGTAACTTTCCTGACCGTTCCATGACAAAGACTCGAACATATGAACAAACGCCTCGATCATAGAAATGACAAAGACAACCTAAGTTACATTTCCATAACGGTCAACTTCCCTTACATCCTGAATTTTACATACTTTACAAAATAAGTGGTGATATCGGCCACTTTTACAATACTTTACATCATTGATTTTTGCACGTATCAACGAATAATCGATCCTTTCAAATAATCTCTTTGGTATAAGCTCAATGAACCAACTATCTTTTTTTTGCTAACAATACATCATAAATCTCGGTGTAATTCACCGTCTTCACTATCATCATTTGTCCGACTGATTCTTCCTTTTAACTTTTCTTCTCCGGACATAACATATAATCGCGAAAGTAGCAAAATACACGAGCTACATATTTTTCCCATTGCATTGTACAATTTCCCGACCATTACAGAGATAGAAAAGTTTCACTTTGACTTAGGAAATACAAAACTTTATACGAAAGCAACTAGCAACCTTGATAAGAATAGGCTTAATCTACACGGTAGACTAAGGTGTAAAGGTGTAACGAAACATATAATTTTTGGTGTGAAAAAGACAAGAATGGCTCAACAGGTTGTTCTAGGGGACCTTACTCTAGTATAGTCAGTTAATTTCACGACATGTAGGCTATTTGGTTCAATCCTAGAAATTTATCAGTTGAGCATGTTCCTCCATCTAAATCCATAGTACTCATCATTGCGGTCTCGAGTGATATACCAAGACAAGTTCTAAAGTCCATTACATCACCGACACACTCATAATTTTGTGGAATTTTTGGTAATCAATTGGAAACGGAATAGGCTTTATTCTCACAATATGAATCAAGGGTTATAGTGCGCTAGGTAATGTAACTAGTGATTTTTACAAAAGTCATGCTAATTTTTTTTTAAATTTGGACTATTTTAAGCACTTTTAAGCACATAGCATGTTATTTTGTAAATAGGAGGACAAGTACATTCTAATTCTCCACCCCCCACTTAAATTATACAACATTCTCGTTGTATAGATAAAACAATTAAAAAATAAGGGAAATATAATTAGAACGAGGAACTCCCCTGATATGTTGCTCGGGATGATTCTCCAAGTTAAGCCCTTGAGCAAAAAGTGTGTTGACGAGGGCTTTAGATTGCCCGTGTAAGTTCAACACACATTATTTTCAGAGTATACCTCCACCAATTCGTTGATTTCATTACAGCAAGGTCCTGCATAAAGATTTAGAAAACAACCTGCAATTCTATTTTGGGTTTACACTGGTTAATATACAGGAAAACAAATATAAATAATGTACATGGAGTCAATACGTCGTATCCGTGCCCCAGGATACGCCGTATTGAAACCTGTATTTAAAAACCCTAAGTATGGTTCAGTCGACTAATAAGCAGTATTCGTTTATTCGAATACGCTGTATAGACTGAATTGACAATAAAGTTTAAAGTGCAGACAAATAAAGACTGGATAACGTTCAGATAGTCAATACGCCATGTCCATGGGGTTTGGATACGCCGTATAGACAGTCTGAGAAGACAGACTCGATAAAAATTACATTTCGGGTTGTCTCTCGGCAAGCACTTTTGTTTTTGTGAGAGTCTTTAAGTTAGACTCCCTTCAGCCTCACATTACACCATTTTCGAGCTTTAGAACCTCATCATCGTCTTTGTCAAAGTTACCTTCGTAATATTTTTTCAATTGTTGTCCATTGACCTTGAAGCTAAACCCGTCTCTGTCAGTGATTTCTATAGCCCCATGTGGATACACCATTTTAACAATGTTTGGACCGCTCCATTTTGACTTAAGTTTTCCATGGTACATCTTCAGACGAGAATTATAAAGTAGCACTTGATCGCCTACCTTAAAATCTTTGTCACCACGAAGTCTAGAATCATGCCATTTCTTGGTCCGTTCTTTATAAATTCTAGTATTCTCATATGCTCCATCTCTTAATTCGGCTAACTCATTAAGCTGCATAAGACAACTTTCGCTAGCGAGCATTGAATCCATATTACATTGTTTTAATGCCCAATGTGCCTTAAGCTCGATTTCTACGGTTAAATGGCATGCTTTCCCATAAACTAGTCTGAAAGGTGTACACCCTGTTGGGGTTTTGCAGGCCATCCTAAATGGCCACAATGCGTCGTTAAGTTTTTCCGACCAACCTTTAAGATTGTACCCTACTGATCTCTCTAGGATACGCTTAATAGCCCTATTAGTAACTTTAGTTTGCCCATTAGATTGAGGGTGATATGTTGTGGATAATTTGTGAGTCACACCATATCTTTGTAAAGCTTTTTCAAGTTGGGAATTACAAAAATGTGTCCCTCTATCACTAATAAAAGATTTAGGAACTCCAAACCTAGCGAATAAACTTCTTAAAAACTTAACCATAACGCGCGCATCATTCGTAGGTAATGCTTGAGCTTCAATCCATTTGGACACATAATCGACAACCACTAATATGTATTTATTACCTCTAGCTTCGGGAAATGGTCCTATAAAATCTAATCCCCAAACATCAAAGACTTCGCATACCTAAATGTTATTTTGAGGCATTTCATTCCTTGAAGATATGTTCCCTGATCTTTGACATGCATCACATCGTCTTACGTACTCATTAGCATCCTTAAAGACACTAGGCCAATAAAATCCGGACTCGTAAACCTTCTTTGCGATAACATTGGCACTATGATGCCCACCGGTAGGTCCCAAATGACAATGCGCCAGAAGTAGGTCTTGACTTGCGAGAAAAACCTCTTTCTTTTTTCGAAAGTCCAATTTGGGGGAACAACATTTCCAATAATATAATTAACGAAATCCACATACCATGGTTCATCGTTATTAGACTTGGATTTTAGTGCCATTAAATGCTCGTCGAAGAATTCATTAGCAATTTCCCTCTCAATTAACACCTTCATATGCGGATTCTCTAACCTAGATGAGTGATCTGCGACCAAGTCTTCTGTTTCCTTATGTTTCTTCAATACTTGACAAGGGATAGTGAAACTCCCTGGGTCTTTTTCTTTTAATGGCAGTTCGTCGAGCAAGACAACTAAGCACCGTTCTTTCATTGTCTCAATACAAGCTTCTTTAAGTTTGGATTTATTCGTCAGTAAACTCTTTAGATATCTAGCGTATATTGGTATTTGCACTAGGGCTTTGATAAATGGAATATTAATATTGAGTTGTTTTAGATTCTCCAAAAAATTTCATTGCATTGCTTCTTCTTTTTCTTTTCTCACTCAGTTTAGGAAAGGAATAAATGATTGATGTGGTTTTACTAATGGTTGATTAGTTCTTTCAGGAATACTCAAAGATTTATATTCCACACCATCATCATGTGGCTTTTCCTGAATATCTTGTTCAAATCTGAGAGGTTCATTCTTTTT
>BQNB010159682.1:0-12527 GCA_026074375.1 Tanacetum coccineum | reverse complement strand
ACTAATAACGGAATACACTAAATAATACATCTCAACTCCATTTAATTATAGCTGAGCAAACGCAATCGACCTCAAGAATTTAGCTTGTTTTTATAGGTCGAGTACTCTAACAATATCAACCAAACTTTGTAACTAACAAACTAATCTTAATACGCCAATATTGAAGGTTAATGTTTTCCTTGATTATAACTGATAACAACTATCCTATATATAGGATACAAGAGATTATTCTAGAATAATAACAATGGGCTTGAGCCTAATACAAATCAATAAGTAATAAATGTTGATTGATGACTTGACTTTGAATATTGACTTGACTGTTGAATGATGAATCTTGACTTGACTTATATACGGCTAATATCCAAAAATATATGACTAATACGCCCCCGCAGTTTGAGCGGGAGGAGGACGGACGCTCAAGCTGGAGCGAAAATCTTCAAATAAAGCCGAAGGAAGACCTTTGGTGAAGATATCAGCATACTGAAAACGAGATGGAACATGAAGAATCCGAACATGACCAGCCTTAACCATATCACGAACAAAATGGATATCAATCTCTATATGTTTGGTGCGTTGATGTTGAACCGGGTTGGCCGACATATAAACTGCACTAACGTTATCACAATAAACCAGAGTAGCAGTTAAGAGAGGAGAGTGTAACTCACGAAGGAGATTGCGAATCCAAGCAGTCTCGGCAACAACATTAGCAACACCTCGATATTCTGCTTCAGCACTAGAGCGAGAGATGGTGTGTTGTCGTTTAGCAGACCAAGACAACAGGTTATCACCGAGAAACACACAATAACCGGAAGTAGACCGGCGAGTAGACGGACAACCAGCCCAGTCAGCATCAGTGTAACCAACTAAAGATGTAGTAGCGGAAGCATATAAGTGAAGACCAAGATCCAGAGTGCCCTGAACATAGCGCAGGATACGTTTGAGAGCGGCAAAATGCGGCTCCCTCGGATCATGCATATAGAGACAAATCTGTTGAACTGCATAGGACAAATCTGGGCGAGTAAAGGTAAGATACTGAAGTCCCCCTGCAAGGCTACGGTATAAGGTAGGATCCTGTACTGGAACACCGTCCGGACCCAATTTGGAGTCAGTGTCAACCGGTGTCCGAGACGGGTTACAATTAACCATATGAGCACGCTCAAGAAGCTGAAGAGCATACTTCTTTTGAGACAAAAATAATCCTGTAGAGTGACGAACAGCAGATATGCCAAGAAAATAATTAAGTGCCCCGAGATCAGTCATATCAAACTCTTTATGCAGAGAGTCTATAATCTGCCAAAGTAGAACTGAGGAAGAAGCTGTGAGGATAATATCATCCACATATATAAGCAAATAAGCAACCTGAGAACCCTGTGTATAGATAAACAATATTAAGTCTTTCAATTAAATCCAATGTATCATTTTAAACGACTTTTTGTGCCGTTCTTATATATCTTGTGCTATTGATCTATGAAGTAACACGCCCCGAACCCTTATTCCGCTGCGACCGAATTTGGGGGTGTTACAAACAAAGCCGGGTGGCTGATGCATGTATACTGTTTCAGATAAATCACCGTTAAGAAATGCATTCTTAACATCAAGTTGGTGAATAGGCCACCGACGAGACACAGCAAGGCTAAGAACCGTGCGAATAGTGGCCGGTTTAACAACCGGACTAAAAGTCTTGTCAAAATCAACACCAAGCTGTTGACTACTACCATTAACAACTAATCAAGCCTTATAGCGACTCAACGTACCGTCAGCATTAAACTTATGCTTAAATAACCACATAGAGCGAACCAGGTTGACATTCGAAGGCATGGGTACAAGAATCCAAGTACCATTTTTAACTAGCGTGTTATACTCATCATGCATAGCATTAGACCAATTAGGGTCTTTTAAAGCAAGAAACGAAGATTTAGGAATATGAGAAAGAGGTGAAGTGTGAAGAGATAAACGATCGATAGGTTTAACGATTCCGGCTTGAGACCGAGTGACCATGCGGTGAGTTCGAGTGGGTTCGGGAACGTGTGAGGAATGATTGGTAGGAGGGTCGTAAGGTGGATGGGTCATGGGGTTGTGTATTGGAAGCTCGTAGGCGTTCGTAGAAGGCCCAATATGGTTTTGTGGCTGTTGGGCTTGCATAGGAGGCCCAGTGTTAGGTAAAGGGTTGTTGGGCTGTTGATTTGAGTTTGGTTAAGTTTGGATGTGAGGTTGTTGGGTTTTGGCATTAAGGATGTGATGAAGTATAGGAGAAGTTGGTGTAGTATCTAGAAATGTATAGGAGGGCAGGGAGGAGGGTGTCATAGATTTATATGGAAACTGAGTTTCATCAAAGGTGACATGGCGAGAGAGAATGATTTTGTTAGTTTCAAGATCCAGGCAACGATAACCGCGGTGATAGGCATGATATCCTAAAAAGATGCAAGGGGTGGCACGTGGGGGCAAGTTTGTAAGGTGAGTGAAGGTAAGGGTAGCCAAGACATCTAAAGATGCATAAGCGGGAGTAGTCGGGCTCTTTGTGAAAGAGTTTAGGGAAAGGAATTTCATTGTTAATGGCAGTGGAAGGAAGAAGGTTAAGTAGGTAGGTTGGGCCTCAACCCAAAAGGACGGGGGTAGGTGTGCTTGAAAAAGGAGAGTGCGAATGACATTATTTATGGTTTGAATCATTCGTTCGGCTTTACCATTTTGTTGAGAGGTTTTGGGGCAAGAAAAGCAGAGTTGAATGCCATGCGTAGAAAAAAGTGTGTGTAGTTGATTATTGTCGAACTCACCACCATGATCACATTGGAAACTCTTAATGTCACATTTAAATTGATTTTGAATGTATTTTCAAAAATGCACAAATTTACAAACATATCAGATTTATGTTTAAGGGGATAGATCCACAAATAATGAGAGAAATGATCAAGAAAGAGAACATAATATTTGAAACCACTTGAACTAACAATTGGAGAGGTCCACAAATCAGAATGGATAATATCAAAACATTGTTTAACACTAGAGATAGAACTATGAAAAGGAAGCTTTACATGTTTACAAAGTTGACAAGCATGGCAGACATGTGGAGACCTCTCTTTATTACATGAAATTAAATGACGAGAAGAGAGAGAACGATGGAGATCATCCCCAGGATGACCAAGGCATTGGTGCCAAGTAAAGGAACTAGTGGAAACAAAAGCAGCAGGAACGGTTGACGGCTTGGTAACTGGATAGAGATCGCCCGAACTGTCACATCAATGGAGGATATGACAAGTCAAGAAATCCTTCACAGAGAAACCAAAGGCGTCAAATTCAATGGTGCAGTTATTATCTCTAGTAAATTGACAAACAGAAATGAGATTTTTAATGATATTAGGTGTTACAAGTACATTGTGAAGATGTAAGGGGCGATGTAGAGATGGAATAATGCTATGTCCGGTGTTGGTAACGGGAATAGAGTTACCGTCGCCAACATGAATAGATGGGTATAAACGCGAATTAAAAAGAGTACTTAAATTATGAGCATTAGAATTTAAGTGAGAAGTTGCACCTGTATCCATGTTCCAAGTTGGGTCGTGCAACGTCATAGTGATGAACGCACTTGGTAATGAAGTGGCCTGAGACGGATGGAGAGCAGGCGCAACCCCGAGAATACCTTGGCTGTTGGAGGGCAAACTCTAAAGATTATGTTGTTATTGGACCGGTTGCTGCTGCTGTTGGGCTGTAACATATCCATGCGGCTGGTGGGCCGCAAAAAGAACTGGTTGGGCCGACTGTTGAACTACACCATAAGAAAAAGGGGTGTGTTGATTGTTGGGCTGTGAGGGTAGGCCTTGCTGATTGTATTGGGCCAGACGGGTGGAGTGGTAGCCAGAAGGGGGTTGAGAAGCCCAATGCATATTTCTATTGAACTGGGAAGAGTAGACAGTGGCTCGATCACCAAAATTCCTACTAGACTTATTATTTAACTCGGACCGATTTCGGTGGTCATGAATATACTTGCACCGATCACTAAATTTACATGTCCCTTTATTAAAATGATAACAAAGTTTAGGGAGATTAGAGAGCTTGTTCGGGTTACCTTTGTTGTTCGACTGGTTGGATGCCAAAAGAACCGTTGGTGACGATGAGCTACTTGAGAAATCGGTGGAAGAGCCGGAGTCATTATTGAATGATGATTCTTTTAGAAGCAACATGGTACGAACGTTTTCAAAGGAGGGGAAGGTTTCACGGTTACGAATAATCTCAACAAGGGTAGCAAACCTAGAGTCAAGACCATTGATGGTGTAAATGACCAAGTTTTTGTCACTGACAACACAACCAAGGTTTATAAGCCTATCAGCCATAGACCTAATTTTGGTGCAATATTCATTGACGGTCATCTTGCCAATCTTGATAGACCGAAGCTCATTATCGAGATTGATTGCCCTAGCATCTTTGTTGTCATGAAACAATTCTTTCAAACGATCCCATAGAGCTTTTGCATTACCCGGTGTGGTAACGACTTGCTCTTGAAGAGAATCACATAAGGATCCAAGGATCCACATCTTGATGAGATCATCAAGTTGACACCATTCCGGGTTAGTAGATGCGGTGTCGGTTTCAACATGGGATTTGAGACCGAGGCTCCCAAGATGAATGAGGGAAAAAGAGCTCCACGAGTTGTAGTTATGTTTTTCTAGGTCTAATTTAATGGGGACTTTGTTTCGGGATGCATAAAGGGAATTATTTTATCGGTTGTAGTAGGTCAAAACATTATCCGAGCGTCATGTGATTAATTAATATATTATTAAGATCACCTAAAGGTTTCGTTAGCATCACTCCTGAAATGCTTGAGAATCGATTGGAGAATAGTTAATCAACATTTGTTCATCCCATGTTCGATAGCGGAACCATAAATGTCAGTCAAATTAGTGATTCGCCGTTAAAAAAAAGAAAAAAAAACGTTGTGATACGAGATCCATCCAACAACTTTGCAACGTCTAACTACACTTCTACTATAAAAAAATTTGGTCCAATGTGTGGTTGGATATCTTTTTTCTGTTTTATATTTTCAAAGACAAATTTACAAATACAACAAGAGTAATCTCATTTCGATCTTTGACGAGACATAACTCACAACCTCTTGATTGGGGACATAACCATCTGCTCCTAGCTAGACCAAAGGCCCGCTGAAGTCCTTTCTCACTCTTGGACTGTTCGTACGTAGGTTTAGAAAAACTCTTATTTTAGAAAGATTAGATGGCTGATCTTAAATTAGCTGGTATGAATCTTTGCCGTTCCTTTATCTATTAACGTCTTGCCAGAGTGTTTCAAACGAAGTCGCCGTTTAAAGTTATTTGACAGTAAAGCAGCTTACTGATAGACTTTATTTCAAAATTAGAAAATGAAAAAGAAGAAGAAAATATTTTTTGAAACACAAGGCAAATTAAACAATTAAGGCAGTAAATTAAATGATGGAGGTGTCTGAAGTCTGAACCCTATTCACGAGCAACCCATTTGCTCTTCATCTTCTTCTTCAAATGGCCGCACTGTACTCTTCAGACAGACACATGCACTTATTTCTTCTAACTATTTGTCCAACAGCCGGCTATTAGTTCACGAGCCCAGCCTAATGTTTACTATACTTTTGATGGCCCATCGGGGTTTCCACAGCAACTAGCCCAACCCACCCCACCGGTTCAGCCGGGACAGTTCATATTGCCATAGGTCCAACCCACTATACAAACGAGCCCAATGCCGGTTATTCAACAAGCTTAGCCCGCTGGTCAATTGGGTCAGCCCACTACTCAACTTGGAAATATGGGTCGTACGGGACAGGCCACCACCTTAGCACATGCTTTTAGTGCTGGGACTCTCCAGGATCCTGTTATAGGTGCGTAGAATATGGATATTGGTGCAAGCTCTTATCTTAATGATTCGGTTACTAGTGTTTGTGAAGTTTTTAATATATGCATTTATCCATCTGTCTCTATTGGTGACAGTTATACTATACCCGTCACTAACACTGTTCATAGGATTTTGCCAACTCTTCATAAATCCCTTTACCTTAATAACGTTCTTATTACCCCTAATATTTTCAAAAAGTTAATTTCCATTCATCAGTGTGTTCGTGATAATAATTGCACTGTTGTATTTGATGCGTTTGATTTTTCTGTTAAGGATTTCATGACGCTTTGGGTGCTTCCCCGATGTGATAGCACATGAGATCTTTACCCGGTCATGCAGCCCTCTCCAGTTCCTCATGCGTTTCTTACCAATTAGCATACGTGGCACCAACGACTTGGACATCTAAGAAGTGAAGTGTTACGTCGTCTTGTTTCTCGTAATTTTATTTCGTGTAATAAAGAGAAACCTCATGTTCTTTGTCATGCTTGTCAGCTTAGCAAACACGTGAGGCTTCGTTTGTTAGTTCCAATACTTTGGTTACTGCTTATTTTGATATTGTCCATTCGGATGTGTGGAATTCACTCATTTTCGAGTCTTTTGGGTTATAAATACTATATTTTATTTATGGATCATTATTCGCATTTTGTCTGGGTTTATTCGTAAATTAATAAATCTGATGTTTTGTCTAAATTTATCTTGTTTGGTAATTATGTTCATACTCAGTACAAATGTGAAAGAAAATCGTTTTAGTGTGATCATGGTGGGGAATTTGACAACCGCAGCCTACATAACCTATTTGCCTCTAAAGCAGTGTTTTGAAACCCGGTTCGACCCGGCCAGGTCAACCGGTTGAACCGGTTCCGGCCGAAAAAACGGGTCAAATTAAACCGGGTTTCATATTTTCGAAACCCGGTTTGACCCGCCGGGTTTGACCGGGTTTGGAGTGACCCGGGTCAACCCGGGTCATGAGACCCGGCCGGGTTTCGGTTTTTTCGTATTTCATATGACATACATTATACTGTATGTTTGGTACCACTCAGATATAGCCTTTTACATTACGTTTGGGTGTTTATGATATTCATCACCTTCACACCACCGCAGCGGCGCCAAAAACTTGTTGCGGTTGTCGTAAGGGACTTCTACAAGAAGTTTTACAACTCCCTAGGCAGTGTACCTAACCGTTGTAGTGTAGTATAGGAAAGACTCGGGGGTTGTTATTGTTCTTTAAAGGAATAGGTTGGGAAGGTTTTGATCACGGTCTAACAAAATTCTAGGGGTTGAGAGAAGATTCTTTTTTTGTGTTTTTATGTTTATAGGAAAGCAGGTAAATCATATATTTGAGAGATTTATTGGTTTTAGCTATTAAACTAAATAATAAACTACGCTACTGGTGATAACAATATAGTAAAAGATTATGTTTATTTAATTATGTATTACTCCCTAGATTGCTTCTCCTAGTGTTGTTTCTTTGTCACACTTGTGATGATCTATGTAATTATTTCCTAAGTCATGAACGAATTACACGAACCCGCCGTCTATTTAATATTCCGTTAAGGCAATGCACAAGTAAGGTAGTATGAAGACTATTACAAGGCCCCTAAGAGTATATTAAATGCAATTGAAATATATTAAGAGTGGATCAACCATATAAGGGGCAAGGTAGTATAAAGACTGTTACCCGATGGTATCCTTTCTACACAATCATGTTTTCCTAGACATATCAACATCGATACAGACAAAAGCTGGTTTTCTAAGACCTAACATGCATATTCATCACAAGAAGCAACACCACTAAGATCTACATCCTAGGTTTCATACAATCATAAATAAACACAATAGAAGGTTTAGCCAAGCATGTTAAAGATAAAGCAAGAACAGATAAGAATCACACAACAAGACATATTGAATGATTAAGATAGTCTTACTTGATTAAAACATGAATTGAAGGAAGTACAATAGGGTTTTGAGGCCCTAAAATCATCCCTAACAGCTGCTAAACGAACTAGGGTTCGTCCCTTTCTTTTACTCTAAAGTTACACACTTAAAACCCTAAAAACGGATTTGTATATATAGGAAAATCGCTGTGACGGCGTCGCATTTTAATCGTGACGCCGTCATGAATAGAATATTCTAGATAATAGGCTGGGTCATGCATTCTGACGACGTCTAGAGATCTTGAGACGCTGTCTTGAGATGAGTTGTGACGGCGTCACGTGTAATCTGTGACGCCATCTCCAACTTCTAAGTAGAAATTCTTGAGAGATGTTGGTGTAGGTCCATAGTCTTGTCTGTTTCTTCTCCAAATGAGCCCAAGTCACGTGTATTTCCTCCAAATGCTGAATACCTAAAAAGGAACGATTAAGTACCTATTTTGGGCATAAATGCACGATTTATGGGGTTACACGATCTCGATAAAGTGTATAAAATAACACCTCATCAAATACCCATACACTTAGGATTTGCTTGTCTTCAAGCAAACAGGCTTTTCTACCTAGACAATAGCAATATGAGGGTCATTTTACCTACTCTTTAAAAATATTTTACAACACAATCTTCTAGACCTCATAATTAAAAGCACGGAAAGTATATACTAGCACCTCACATAAGTGTTTGGGATTCTCTCTTTCACTTGGGTGTATAATGATTTATAACATAATAGGGAAACGAAAAATCAACACTCATTACCTGTCATAGCATATAAATTATCATAGGCTTGGTAAAGGATCAAACCTCCACCGCTGCAACGGTAGTACTATACTTAGCACTCACCCCTTAATCATAAGTGTTGGTGGATATTCTCTCTTTCACTTTGGGCTGTTAATAATGATTATTATAGACAGATAATTAGGAGAGATAGACGAAACCAAAAGTTCCAAGATAGACTCATTTCCATGTCTATTTGCATTTTGATATTCTTATTCTTCAAGGAGGCTTAGGGGTTAGGATGATAATAAATCATAAGATTGGCGTCTATATGATCAGTTTATTTGGCGTGTTAAAGAATACAAATGAATCCCCCCCCCCCCCCCCCCCCCCCCCCCCCCCCTCACCCAAAAACAATCCACCACCCCCCTCCCCCCACCCCCCCCCCACCCACCCCCCCCCCCCCCCCCCCCCCCCCCACCCCCACCCTCCCAGTGTGGGGGGGGTTGTAGGTTGTGGGTTGTAGGGGTAAGATAACATATAATGGAACACAATAACGGATTCTTTGTTGTTGTTATGCAAACCTCCTCCCAATATTGTTTTGAGATAGTGAGATTTACAATTTGGGTGATAGTTGGGTGAATTTGGAAGGTGGAAAGCGTTAGCTCAATTATTTACACGAATACATGTTGGTTTGGGTTGCTGTTAGCCAAGTACTCGGACGGATATATACAAAACTCTACACAATTCTTCATTCGATCACTATTTCTATTGTTCTTTTCTATTTTTTTAATAGCATAATACATCATTACTTCGGGGTTTATAATACCGTACCCCATTCACTTGAGTATTTACATGTAATCGATTATTTTACAAGATCTAACTAATGACCAGATTTGAGGTTTGTGTGTGATGCAAAAATATAATGAAGATCCTCGATATCATGATATTATTTATGATCATTTTAATGTATATATTATTCGATCCTAAATCACTCGTGCTTACTATATATATATACTCTTTCCTTATGTAGATGGATTCTCCGCCGCAATCGCCGAATCACGTCTTCAACTTTCCTGAAAACGAAGAAGAGTTCGAGGAAGACCCTCAGGAAGACCCTGAGGAGGAGATGGAAGAATGGGATGACATGGACATTATCGAAGAGGAAGAAGAGGATCCTGAAGAAGATCCCGAAGAATGGGACGATGTGGAAGCAGTTGAGCAAGTAGATGAAATACCTCATCCAGTCACCCCTCCCAGAAACCCTACCGCTGTACCACATTCATCTCCAGAGCAGTCCTCCGAATCCGAGGATAGTGACTTTGCTAATTCCGATGAGGCTCAGGTCGTGCCTCCTCCAAAGTGCACGTATGAGATAGGTAGTACTTCAAATGCACATGCTACAGTTTCTGCTCCTATGATCATTACAAGTGTCGATGAACCCGTCTCTCAAGTCGAGGAGTTGTCTCGTAATGTACACTATTTGTTGAGGGAGTCCGGGATCAAAGGGAAGGAAGCAAAGGTCTTAAAAACAGAAATGAAAAAACTTGCGAAACATATGGATTCATGGGATAAGGATTTTAAAAATGAATGGTTGTATACTTGTAAGCTAGAAAAGAAGTTGTGTGAAGTGGAAGATAAGGTTGAGAAAAAGGAAGAAGAAAAGGTTGAGATGAAAAAGTGCGTAACAGAGTTGGAAAGAATGAAAGAGTGCATGGAAGAGATGAAGGGGAAGTGGGAGTTGATGGATTTTAAGTATGAGATGATGGCTAGGGATAAAGAGCGGTTGGAAATGACGTTGGCTAATGTGCATGTGATGATGGCAGATAGGTTGGGTTGGTACGATATGGATGAGCGCTCGAATGATGCTATTGATGTGCTGAAGACTTATGGGATTACTCAGCCACCTGGATTGCAAGACCCTTCCAATGATCCTTAGTAGTTATTCCCTATGTTTCCTTTTATGTTATTGTACTTTCAGACCGTTATCTTTTGTACGTTCTATTTAACCACTGATGATGGTTCATGTTATTATGTTGATTATGGGTGTAGTTTTGGCTCTCTTTTGTAAACACCCTTAAATTTGAAGCTATGTATCTCGGAATGTAATGAAACCATGTGCTTTTGAAGTAGCATTTTGTTGTCATTGTTGCTAGTCCAATCTTTCTTTGTTCTAAACTCATGCTTGTTGAAATTAAATTTCGATGTCATGTTTATTCTCCATGAGAAGTGCATACCATGTTAATTATTAATCTGTAATTAATTTGTCATGTTGAATCTCATCTCTCTATTCTTGCAAATTTTGATTTAACATACTCTTACAAGTTCTCACCGAACCTTGTATTTGTGTTGTTGACAGAATTATGCCGCCTTTGAGACGTCGTGGAGCTTTAAGGCCGTGCGGATCGCGCCGTGCTGCTATGGAAAAGATAATTTCTGATCGTGTGGCTCAGGCAATCGAGGATCATGAGAAGAAACGAGCTTCTTCATCAAATGCTAAAGGATCATCTAGTACTGGTGGGTGCTCGCATAAGACATTTATGAGTGGAAAACCTCTCTCTTTTAATGGTATCAAGGGTGTCGTGGGGTTAACCCGTTGGTTAGAAAAGATGGAGCAAGTGTTTGGGACTTGTAAGTGTGCTGAGCAGGATAAAGTGGTGTATGCAGCTAGCACATTCGAGAGTCGTGCCCTCACTTGGTGGAATGGGAACATTCGTACTTTGCGCCTCGAGAATGCGAACAAGATTTTGTGGAATGAATTTAAGGTAATGATGACTACCGAGTATTGCCCAGATGCGAAAATTAAGAAAATGGAGCAGGAATTATGGAATCTGACCTTGAAGGGAGATGACATCGATGCCTATATCAACCGATTTCATGAACTTTCTTTGATGTGCCCTGAATTGGTCCCTACTGAGAAAAAGAAAATCAAGAAGTTTATCAAGGGTTTTCCTGAAAGGATTAAGGGAAATATTACTTCATTTAGACCCTCTTCTTTGCATGACGCAGTTAACATGGCACGTGAGTTGGTGGAGCAATCAGTGCAGGGTAAGGCATCTAGGTCTGGTGATGGTGGAAAAAGAAAGTGGGATGACAACCGTCGAAACAACTAAGGAAACAACAACCGTAACCGAAACAACCAGCAATCTTCCAACAAGAGGCATGAAACCACTAAGGTTTATGCGGCTGCTCCTGTTGGCCCCACTGACCGCAAAGGATATACATGTCCCCACCCGTATTGTGACAAGTGTAATTGGCACCACGTGGGTGCATGTGCCAAGATGTGTGCTAGGTGTCGAAAGCGTGGTCATGAAGAAAAGGACTGCAGGGTTAGAATGGTCGATGGTCGACCAAAAGAAGTGGAATGTTGGGGTTGTGGTGGAAAGGGACATACCAGGAACAACTATCCAAAGGCTGGGAATGTGCAGAATAACAGAGCTCGAGGTAGGGCGTACCAAGTAGTGGAGAATGCTGTTCAGGATCCTAAAGTTGTAGCGGGTACGTTCCTCCTTAATGACCATTTTGCTAGCGTTTTATTTGATTCTGGTGCTGAAAGGAGTTTTGTGTCCTCAGATTATACCGTATTTATTGATATCAACCCAGTTGCCTTAGGCTCTAGTTATGAAGTAAAATTAGCCGATGGCAAGATTGTTAGTACCAATACCGTGTTGCATGGCTGTACCCTAGAGTTGCTTAATCATGTGTTTAAAATCGATCTGCTCCCGACCCGATTAGGCAGTTTTGATGTTATCGTCGGTATGGACTGGTTAGCTTACCATCATGCCTCTATTATTTATGATGAAAGAATCGTGCGTATTCCTCTCCCTGATGGTCATGTTCTAGACATGTATGGCGAAAGGCCGGATGTCTATCCAAAACCTCTTTTATTTGTCAAGGCTGGTGAGAAAAGGCTTGATGACATTCATGTTGTGCGTAAATTCCCTGAGGTATTTCCAGATGATTTATCTGGACTACCACCCATTCGTGAAGTTGAGTTTCGTATTGATCTGATCCCG